>WBNM01023858.1:0-26283 GCA_013399055.1 Ramphastos sulfuratus
TTTTTTAAAGAAAGGGGAAAAAAGTTTATATTTGTGTTTCACAAAGTTTAAATACACTATAGGAAGCAATAGTTACCTGTTAACATTTTTTTCCTTGCTCTGCTCCTGTTTTGTTGTGACTTTTTTTTTTTTTCCCCATAGCTTCTATGCATTTTTTTAACCCATAGATGAAGTGAGTTTATATGGGACACCACAAGCTCTGTGAGTACCATTTTCTTGAACCATATGGATGATGTGTTTAGTTCCACTATTTCTTTTCTCTCTGATACTATATGTGTGCACCAGCAGTCAAGGGAGTGGGTAGAGCCTCATCCCCACTCAGCATTTTTCACTCTCTCGGAGGCAACAGAGAATAAAATACAGCCTTTCAAAGAGGAGCCATAAGGGAGGATTTTACAGGAAGAGCTATGCTTTGTCTCTACTGTGTGTACTATTCTAAAATCTGGGTTTCTTTCAACCTTAACAATTAGAAATAAGTAGAGTTTTAAAATATATAGAATGATCCTTTTCTAACTCCACTGTTACTGGTAAGAATCATGTATTTTTACTTTGCATGATCCAGTTCATGGCAGCCAGACAGTTCTTCATGAAACAAAAACACTCAATGTAATAGTAACACTTCTTACTATGTGTTGAAGGTAAGTAAAAATGAGCATTTAATCTGTGCTATTAAAAGTGCCTTTTCTTCATTTGGATAATATATTCTGTAAGTCCTTCTCCAAGGTGCACATGCCTCTTTGGACATGATTCTTTCCAGGGTTGGTACAGCTTACTCTTAACCATGTACATGGGGTTCAAAGGCATCATTTAGAGTTACGATTTTACACTTATAAAGCATGCTGGTATCCTCTGACCTCAGAACATCTCTAACAGTCATATACAAAATATCTGAGATCTTATTTAATCTCAGGTGTGATCAAACAGGGGAAAAAACATGTCTGTAGGGTATTCCCTTTCTTCTTCAGATGCTTTGTGCTTGCATGTTTATAGCTATAGTAAAAAGATTTCTGGTGCTGCAGTAAGCACAAAGTCCTGTGGTGTAAAGGGGGTCAGAATGTGGAGGGAAAAAAGACTTGCATAATGTTTAGTTCCAGAGCAAGGCTGTAGCTCCCGAAATGCTCCACAAACTCAGTGTTTCAATTTGCAGCATGCAAAGTCTAAACGCAAGATCAGAACTCCCTATATGGAAGATGTGAGGCAAGAGGTAGGCTTTCCAGGAGTAGCATAGTCTGGGACAGCAAATCAGAAAGAAAAAATTAAAGCATATCGTCACCACCAGTGTTTGCATTAAACCAAGCTGTACAAGAAAAAGTTTGCAGCTATATTTGCTGCACCAAACTTGTGTGGGTAGTAGTGTTTATCTGCTTAAAGGTAGGAAGACTCTACAGAGGGATCTGAACAGACTGGATTGATGGACCAAAGTCAGTTGCAGAAGGTTTAACAAAGCCAAGTGGCAGGTCCTGCACTTGGGTCACAACAATCTGCAGGAAATCCTATAGGCCTGGGGGAGAGAGAGTGGAAAGGAGCACAGCGGAAAAGGACATGGGGGTGCTGTTTGACAGCTGGGTGAACATGAGCCAGCAGTGTGCTCAGGTAGCCAGGAAGTCCAATAGTATCCTGGCCTGTCAGGCCAGCAGAAGCAGGGAAGTGATTGTCCCTCCATATTTGGCATTGTTAAGGACACATCTGGAATACCACGTTCAGTTTTGTCCTCCTCACTACAAGACAGACTCTGAGGTGCTGGAGTATATCCAAAGAAGGGCAACAAAGCTGGTGAAGGGCCTGGAGAACAGGTTTTATAAGGATTGTCTGAAGGATGTGGTAATACAGTGAACTACAATATATTTGATGCACATTTTCATTTTACTTGTTAATAATTAAACCGACCTAAGTATTTATTTTAGTGGAAAATGTTCCTTGTTATCTAACCAGTCCTCCGTCTAGATGTCCAGGAGTATCATCAAAATTTTTATCCATCACTGTGCCCACGTGACCAAGAATGTCAATAGCATCTCGGCCTATATCAGGCACAGAGTGGCCGGCAGGAACAGAAAAGTGATCATGCCCTGTACTTAGCACTGGTGAGGTTGCAATTTGAATCCTGTGTTCAGTTTTGGGGCTCCCCCACTACAAGAAAGATATTGAGTTGCTGGTCCATGTCCAGAGAAGGGCAACAAAGCAGATGAAGGGTCTGGAGCAAAAGTCTCATAAGGAGTGGCTGAGGGAACTGGGATTGTTTAGTCTGGAGAAAAGGATGCTGAGGGGAGACTCTGCTGTGTTGTACACCTCCCTGAAAGGAGGTTGCGTTGAGGTGAAAGTTGGTCTCTTGTCCCTATCTACAAGCGACAGAACAAGGCGAAATGGCCTCAAGTTGCACACCAGGGAAAGATTAGATCAGATATTAGGAAAATTTTCTTTACCGAGTGATCAGGCATTGAAGCAGGCTGCCCAGAAGAGGTGATCGAGTCCCCACCCCTGCAAGTATTCAAAAAACATGTAGACATGCCACTTTGGGACATAGTTCAATGGGCATGGTGGTGTTGGGCTGACAGTTGGACACAATGATCTTAGAGGTCTCTTTTAACCTTAAAGATTCTATGAGTCTAAATCTAGCTCTTTCAGTGATCCCTGAGAGCCCTGGTGCCAGGATGATTTTCCCCTCTTTGAGACAAGTGTAGTGATGTGTTGTCAGCAGATGTAGTGCACAAACCAACACAGGATTAAAGAACTCAAAGGTCCTGTGGGTGACTTCAGGCACTGGTTTGCTGGCTCGTCCCTCCTCACTCCCCACAACTTCAGGGACAGAGGGGAACACTGCTTGTGCTACTGATCTCTTAACCAGTTGTCTCAAGGCCCTGAAGTCTCTCTTCATTGCCCTTGAACTGCTGCTTGTTACTTCATCACTGCCTACCTGAAAGATTAGCAGGGGATATTAGTTTGAGGGCTGCAGTAGGAAAGGAATTTTTCTCCTTACAGCACTAACCCAGGCCCCAGAGAGGCAGCAGACTTGCCCAAAACATGGTTTCAGTCAACACGTGAGGCCTTCCACTCCTTTCAGAAGCAAACCACCTATGACAATAAGCCATCTTTCATGCTTTACTGAAGAGGTTTAGATGTGGGTTGTAGACCAAGTAAACCTTGGCAACACCTCCAAAATGGGAGAACCCCCATCTTTATCACTGTTCATGTTGCTTCTTGAGCTGCATTGCCCACCCCACGACTGCCACTGGGGGACATTTCCCCACACAACTCACCTCTGCTGCTGCAGGCACATACAGCAGTGACTGGCTGTCTGAACCAGGCAGGGCTGGGAAACGCAGTGAGTGGCTTTGGGACACCACTCAGAGCAGTGCCCAGCTGCCTGAACCAGGCAGGGCCAGGAAACACAGTTGGTGGCTTTGGAACGGACTCCCGGAGCTGCCAACAGCAGCCCCAGAGCACCACCCAGCACCACCAGAAGTCTTGCTCCAAATCCAAGCTCCAGAGCTTGCAGACTTGCTTGGCAGGAATCCAGACATGAGCCAGACTGGCCCAGGCTCTGCTGGCAGTGGAGGACGTAAGGTCACAGTCTGTCACTTACTGACAGCACAATTCACTGCTTGGAGAAGTCATCTTCCATCACCCGGGCGCTGGAGAAAACTATCTATATTGGTGACGAATTTGCTCTGTCTCCCCTCTATGTTTGAAACATCTGTGTCATGGAATAAGGAAAGCAGCACTGTTTGATGGCACTGCAGTCTCTGCAGCTGTGCAACATGGGCTTAAAAATGAGCGCAAGCCAAGCCAGCCAACTGTTCTTGTGCTTTCCCTGGGAACTAGTGCTGATTAGATTCTACACTTCTTTGCCTAATGTTTCCTGGTACTCTAACTGAGGGATTTGAGCAACATGGGTGTACACAGGTCATGTACAAAGATGCACCACCTGACCATATGCCTCTTGTCAACATTTGCATCTTTCCAAGATCATTCTCCTTATCTCTGGTCCTCTGGTGGTATTTCTGCATTTCTTCTCATGCTCCACCTTGGTACTGTAGTAGATATGCTGTAAAAAGTGTCAGAAGGATTCCTGTTCCTGCCACTCCTACACAAAGAAAACCATTTACTTCCTTGGACATTCTTGTCAGATATATCAGAGAATGCTTTGGATTGGAAGGGACCTTTAAATGTCACCTGGCTCAACTCCCATGCAGTAAGCAGGGGCATCTTGAAGACATCAGGTTTCTGAGAGCCCCCTCCAAGCTGGCCTTGAATGTTTCACCACTCCTCTGAGCAACTTGTGCCATTGTTTCCAGCACCCTCATCTTTGTAAAATACCACACGTGCCAGTGTCTCCATCACCGCAATCTTCCTACTACCTAGTTTGAATCTGTGCTGGTTTAGTTTAAAACTGTCACGCCTTGTTTTCTTGCAACAGGCCCTGCTATAAAGTTTGTCCTCACCTGTTTTATAAGCATGCTTTAAGTATTGAAAGGCTGCAATTGCTTTTAGTCTTGTTTCTACACAGCTCAGAGGCTTTCTGGCTTGCAGCACACTGCCCAGTCCATTCCACAGTCTAGAACATGTCTTCTTCCTCCACTCTGAGACCTGCCTACCTCCTCCAGCTCTCACCAGCTTCTCTGCACGTACCACACATAACCCTTCACAACATGGAGGAGCTCTTCTCCCTAATTAATCCTGCTTCACAGCTGCTTTCCACCAGCAGGCTTGCTTCCTCTCCAGGGTACTTCCACACTGTCCAAAAGCAGCTTAGGAAAACCAAGAACTTATCAAATACACAACTAAGCCCCACATTCTTTATGCTGTACCCTTATGTACCATTGAAATCTGGATATAATTGTATTTATTTAACCATTTTCCTTTTAAAACCAGACTTTGTTCCACTGTCTCTCCAGCCTTCTGTCTTTAGATGGGAAAAAATAAAACCAACTCTCCTTGTTCCATTTAATCCCTTACCCAAGGGTGTTTCTGTAGGTGGCCCATAACTTAATAATGTACTTTCCTGGTTAGCAGGTGAAGAGGCATTTGATCGACCTTAATTTGTGGTGTTGGATAAATATTTTCATGCAGGCATTCTAAAATACTACGTTCTTTTAACAACTTTCTCTGCCAAACAGAATCCAAGGTGGTAAATAAAAGTGTCTGCATTGTTGTGCAGCTGATATTTCAGCTGACATTTATAGATTCATAGAATCATAGAATGGTAAGCTTGGAAGGGGCCTCAAAGATCATCTAGTTCCAAGCCCCTGCCATAGGCAGGGATACCTCCCACTAGTACAGTTTACTCAAGGCCTCGTCCAACCTGGCCTTGAACACCTCCAGGGAGGGAGCAGCCACAACCTCTCTGGGCAGCCTGTTCCAGTGCCTCAATCACTGTCACATTGTTTTCTCCTCTGTCTAACTGTAGTGTTCCCATCACTGTTAAACTGAACAATTAGCAATGGGTCCTACTTGTTTAAAAGGTCTATTGTCTCTTCAGAGGTAGTTTCAGCTCTGAGACCCTGCACCACAACTCCTGTCTGAGACATCCACAAAGCAGTGGTTGTTTGGATCTAGACTCTTTTTCCCTTGATGTAGGATTTTGGTTCTTTGCTCAGCAGTGTCTGGCTGCCTGAACCAGGCAGGGCCGGGAAACACAGTTGGTGGCTTTGGGACGGACTCCCAGAGCTGCCGACAGCAGCCCCAAAGCACCACCCAGCACCACCAGAAGTCTTGCTCCAACTCCAAGCTCCAGACCTCGCAGACTCACTCGGCAGGGGTCCAGGCATGAGCCAGACTGCCCCAGGCTCTGATGGAGCCTGAAGCTAAGCGGTGAGGGCCATGAGGCCACAAGTTGTTGCTTGCTTATGTTGCAGTCTCCACTGCTCAGTGACCTCAGCTCCCACCACCCAGTCCTTTTCGGAGTACAGAAGTCTGCTGAAGGTCTGCTTTTGGAACATACGTACCAATTAAAGCATCTTTTTTGTTTCTTTTATCTCCTAAATGATAACAATTTTGGCCATCGCTGCTTTCATTACAGTGCAACAGAACAACTCTGAAAAGAATACTTCTGTACTATTGGAATTAAAATTGATAATGCACTCTTTCTCTGTAATTTCTTCCAACATAACCTTCTTCATATCTATAACCATATAAAGTTAAAAATACTGAACTCGAGAATACTGGAAAGAGAAGGAAAAAAAGACATAAAAATGTGCTGACAAATACACTGCACACTTACTATAATTTTCTTGTCCCAGTCCAGAGGAATTCTGTGTGTGGGAGGTTCGGATTATCGGGCACAGAATTAAGACACAAATGGTGTCAAACTCATAGGCTAGCCTTATTGCATTCACATGACTTACACACATGAGGATAAGGATGGGGCGAGGGAGAAAGTAAGAGAGTTAGGGGAGAAAAGAGAAAGAAAAGAAAGAAATACACCCACACAGAGGGAGGAGAGATCACCCCAAAGTCATTTGGTGTCCCAGAAGTCCGTTTGAGAGAGAGGGTGGGGAATATTCCAGTTTGCAGGTCAGAGCTTCTCTTCTTTTCCCTGGCTGCCTCATTGAATAGGCATGTTTTTATGAGAATCACTTAGCATTTTCCAGGAGTGATTTGCTTAGCCAAGCCCACTGTCCAGTGGTCTTGGACATGCTCAATGTGGTAGGGGGTGTCCAGGGTTGAGTTCCCCTTGTCTGGCCAGTTCCTCCAAAATGATCACTACTGTCAGTTAACCAGGAGCTGCCAGACTGCAGTTGGGTCAGAATCAGCATCAGCTGTCACAACAGGAAGCCTTCACCTCTCATGCATGTTAGGTGACAGGAGCTCAGTTCCAGGTGTGGTGGTCCAGAATGGGAGTCTTTCAGTCCATGCAAGCTGAGCAGTCAGAGATGTGGTCCCATGGTAACATGCACAAGCTCACTCTGCGTTCTCCCGGTTGGTCTCTTGTCCAGTTGTTGCATATTGGGGAGCTCTCAGGTTCTGAGCTCAGGCAGGCAGGTAGTTTTGGGACAGTGAGTATGAACAAGATGCTCACTTAGCATTTCTCAGAAATTTAGCTCAAAACAGGTTTTTTTTCTGAGATGTTGGGACATATTGTTTATTTCAGTCTCTGACATTTCTATAAAGGTATTCATGGTGAGACATTATATATGAAAAATATCACAGAACAGCAAATACACCTTCATTCCTGTGTTCATGCAACAAAAAGTGAATGAATGTTTTGGACTTTTTTCTCTTCTCAAATGATTGTGATGGTTAGGTGTGTATCATGTCTGAGTAAGGTGAAGCACAAGGTACTTTTTCTGTATTTGCAATATATACACTACTGACGGGAAAATATTACCTCCCAATTTTATTTCTCCCTAGGAATAAGTGACAGAAGAGGAGTAAATGTCCTCAGGTTGCAGTAGGGAAGGCTTAGTTTCGGTGCTAGGAAAAATTTCTTTACTGCAAGAGTGATTGGGCACTGGAGCAGGCTGCCTGGAGAGGTGGAGTCACCATCCCTGGAGGTATTTTTAAGATGTGTGGACATGGCATTCCGGGGCATGGTTTAGTGACCATGGTAGTGATAGGTCAATGAGTGGTCTCAATGAGCTTAGTGTTTTTTCCCAACCAAAACAATCCTATGGTTTTTATGTTCTATGATTAAAGGAGGCCTATGAGGATGATGAGGACAGGCTTTATAGCAGGGCCTGTTTCAGCAGGATGAAAGCTGATTGTTTTAAACTAAAAGAGGGGAGATTTGGCCTAGATATAAGGAAGACTTTTTTTTTTATAACGAGGGTGGTGACACATTAGCCCTGCATACAGTGGAGCATCAACTCTGCTGTGAACTTGGTTGATTTGCGTTGTTTGAGTAACAGTAACTTCAGGGCACCCCAAACAGGACCAGGGTCTTACTGAGTGCAGTGGAATACACATAAAAAGTCTTCCATAGCTCATTCACCCAGGGGTTGCCAGACACTGAGAAAACCTTTTTCAGTTTCCACTAATTTTCCAGTAGCCAGGCCCTGGCAGCAGCTGCAGAGGCAGAGAACACAGAGTGATAGGGAACTGTGCACAGGCTGCAGAAGGGCTGCTTAGCACAATTTACTGAGCTACTTCTTCCACTGTGTAATTCGCTATTGCTTTCTCACTCTTGGAGAAAAAGGTATGGAGGTAGTGGTTTTCTGCCTAAAGAGACATGGCACAGAAAGAGTTAAAATAAGAAAGCCTGAATGTTTAATCTGCCAGAAACATATGAGAAGAGCAATCAAATCTGGGATAAGTAGCTCCGAATGAGGTATGCCTGATTGCTTTAGGCCATGCTGTTTGTCAGTCTTTTAAAATTCAAGTCATTACCAGATGCTGATCTGCTATAATATTGTGATATTTTATCTGATTACACTTATCTGATTGTGCCATATCTGCTATTTGCCTTCCCATTTTTCCATGTATATTAAATGCAGGTGGTTTTATTATTCAGAGAGCTAGAAAGTGTTGACTGCTCTGAATATAAATGGGGATATTATATCATTACCTTGCTCTGAAAGCAGAGTCATTCAGTGTGTAAATCATATGCAAGGTACCTAGTGGAGACACAATAAACCGTAATGTCTTGAGAGAGAAAGCAATGAGGAAAGGATAAGGAGATAAAAATTTAAGGCATTGTTAAAGGAGGATAATCTCCATAATCCTATTTAAGTTCTTTCAAACCACCATTTGTTGATAGTATAACCTTTATATTCAAAAACTTTTTTTAAGTTCATTAAGTATCTCTTGGTGGAGTTATTGCCACATGGAACATTATCAATAATGGGACTGAATACAAAACAAGATCATCAAAGAACTAAGCCTTTTAGCTACTTCCAAAAGAATTAAGAAAGGACCCACATATTTCTGCAAAAGTTCTGTGGACCCTTCCTCTCCTCATCACAAAGTTAACTGTGAGTAGAGAGAGCTTCAGTATTCCCTGGAGAACTTTATAGAAATCATTTACAGTATCTCTATATAGAAGATCAGGGTACCAGGGCAAAAGGACTCCATCTTAGATCAATATGCAGATATAATAAAGTTAATCTAAGAACCTCTTTTGCTTACAAGCAAAATTCCTTAATGACTGCACTATGGTAAATTGAGAGCTTGATGAATCCCACTGTGAGGTACTTAGAAATATTACTAGATTGCAGAAAAGCTGAGATAGGAAACACCTCTGGAGACTACCTACCCCAGCTGCCTTGCTGAGCTAGAACAGGTTGGTCAGGACAGTGTGAACCTGGTTTTGGTGGTCTTCAGCAGTGGAGGCCCCACAACCTTACTGGGAAACCTGTTCCTGTGTTCAAAAATCCACACAGTTAGGTTTTATTACATTTAGATGAGCTTTCCTGTCTTTCAGTTTCAACTTATTGCCTCTTGAACTGTCACTGGGCACCTCTGTGGAAAGCCTGGCTCCATCTTCTTTATTTCCCCCATGAGGTATTTATACACATCAATTAGGTCACCCACAAACCTTTTCTTCTCCACACTGAACAGAGACCCAGGAGCTGTAGAAGAAAAACAAGAAAAGAAAACCAAACCAAAACAACAACAACAAAGGGAGAAAGAGCCACAACTACTGAAGGTTAGTTTAAGATTGCAGAGGAAAGCATAAGGGCAGCAAAACAAAAGCAAGGATTACCGTAAGGGTAACAGAACTAAGAGTCAAGGTGGCTTGAAATCTGAACTGAGGAAAGGGTACATTGTTGTCCTGGTACCACAGTGTATAGCATCATATTCTCAAGTGTGTCAAGTGCCCAGAAAGTCCAACTAATTCTGAAGCAAAATTGGCTCTCCTTTCTGTAAAATCCACCTTCAGCAAGCAGAAAGAGAGAAAACTGTGAGAAGGAAAAAAGAAATAGACATATCCCTCAAAGCAGTGGTACTGTGTAAAATGTCTCTCTGTTTTGCTTTGCTTTCAGAAAGCAGGTAGTTGCACAGGCAAAGAGGTTCATATTCATCTCTCCTTGGTTCTAGCACTAGAGAGAGGATTTAAAGTAAAGTGAGCTCAAACTCAACCAATTTTCCCTTGTTACTTGATTTCTGAGATTAGGGGATAAAGAGAACATGGGATTAAAAGAACTGTATACAGATGCTAAGTACAGCTTTCGTCATTTTTATGAACATTTACCTCAAAAGTCACTCAAATATGTTTGGGTAAAAGACAAACTTTTACAGAGACTATATGGTACAGTCAAAAATGAAAGACAGTGGTGCACATTATCAAAGCTATAAAAACATCCAGGAAAAATGAACTGTGTCAGGCTTGATTTTATGTAAAGTATCTGTTGTATAGTTTATAGAGGGAATAAATATTACATTTGTGGAATCCAAACATTATACTAAATGTAGAGGAGCTGTAAACACCAGCTAAAGCAGAACAGAGTCAAAACTCTTTTCAGAAATTAGAAAGACAGGTTGATAAAAATAACAGAATGAAGATATTTTCTCAAAAGACTCATCTAACACAAAGTTCCTTATACACTGTATTTCCATGGGGCAGTGCATCCAGGGTCACAGTCTTTCCCAGGGTGTAAATGTGCCAGCACAAAGACATGAGAAGCCACCTCAGCTAATCTAGTCATGAGTGAATAGTACCAGGTTTCTTGAGGTGAAGAAGACATCTGAATTTTCAGGGTTTTGGATCCCACTCTCAACAATTGTTTCTCCTGGTGCACAAGGAGGAGAGATGAGGAAATTGGACATTTCTCAAATTACTGTGATGGACAAAGAACAATCTGTTGGTTCTTACTCACGTTAATACATTTCTTTTGCTTCCTAAGTGTGGGCACGCCAGAAGTCACTGAAGAAGAAAAATAAAGCAAAATAAAATAAAGTAAATCCAAGAATACTACCTTTGCCAGGATGTAGCAAGGGCTAGGGGCTTTGGATGGCAGAAGGATCAAGGGCCTCCCTGGAAGTAGTATGGCAGACCTAGCAGCATCCCACTGCCCTACCAGGGACCAAGGTCAGTGGAGGGCATCTGGGGCTAACCCCACCTTCTGGCAGCTAACACAGGTATAGGAGATGTTGGGCCAGATGGTGACCTGTGAGTATGGGTCAGGATCACTCCCAGTGAGAGGACTCACTGTCAAGACACTGTCCCAGGACTGGAGTCTGAAGCCAATTCATTTGAGAAAATGGTGTCAAAGGCAAAAGAGCTTTCACAGTTCCTGTCTTTCTCCAGCATTTGTTTATGTGTTAACTGCTGTGATACTTCTGCTAGAAAAACAGCTTTGCTTTCATCGTTAATGCTTAAGGAGTACCAGCACAAACAAAACTTGTGAAGTCATTCAATACATCCTGAAATGATACAATAAAATCTCTCAAGGACAGCGTTGCAAGTCTGGATGGGCTGTATCAGTCAAGATACAGATTTTACACAGGCAGCACACCTTTGCCAGGTACATGCAGTGAACTGCCTGAATCCTTTGCCTTGTCAGGAGTGACTGCGAGCTGCCAGCTTCCACTGGCCATCTGCTGTTGCTGTGGATGAACGTTCCCAATCCCTGCAACGGGCGGTTAGCACGCCTCTGTGTGCAGCTGTGCTGGTTTGAGGCTAATTGGAATATTTTAATGAGAGAAATTAGATCATTGGTTGTGAAAAGAAAAACAATGATGAAGTCTATATCATTCATTGGCCTGCTGAGAGGGACAAAAAAGCTAAAATGTAAATAACCTTTCTCAGTCTGCTCTGTGTCACTGGATCTTTTCATTTCCTCTTAATTCCGTTCTAATATCTTTCCATTAATCTCAGCTAAAAGAAAACAATGTAAGCTTTGCTGGCTTTTGGTTTTGTTTGTCTGTCTGGTAAAGTAAAGGGGGAAAGTGGGGGTGGCTTTGGAGCCTCTTCTGGGCAGTTTCCTCTGTCCAGGAGGGAGTTTGGATTTCTGTATTAATTTCTAATTTGTATATAATTGTAAATATTTGTAAATATATTGTCTATATATGCTTGTAAATTTTGCCAAGCTGTAAGTATAGATTTGTCTTACTTCCAGACCGTTTGACCTAGTCTGGTAAATTTCAATAGTGGAGGGGAGGCAAAGCTCCTAATCCGCATCAGGAGTTCATCATCTGTGGGTCACAGCCACCTGCCTGCTCCTCTGTCCATTTTTCTTTGTTACTTTTAATTTCACTGCTGCCATTTTTTTGCTAATGAGGAAGCTCACCGAGTTCCTTCAGAGACACCTTCAGGCTCCTATGCAAATTTTATCAAGACTTGACCTGGTATTGATGCATGGCCAGGAGTATCATTTTCCAAAGAGCTCAGTGACGTCAGGCTTTTCACAGAAGCAACTGTGGCTTTTATCACTGAAGTCACTCTAGCAAACAGTTACATCAGGAATTTTATCCATAATTTATCAGCTTGGTGTGTTACAGAAATTATGTGCAAGAAATAAGCTAACAATTCCTCCACTAAAAGTCATCATTGGGTAGGACTATCACAGGTACATGTTCCGTGAAGTACACATGTATTAATAGAGTTTTGCAAGATAGTTAGGACACAGCGTTATGGGCTTTTGTTCCAGAGGAAATGCCAATTAATAAAAAGCTCCTTCCCCAGATGTCCTTCCCCATGTGCTTCTCCTCAGTTACACTGACACAACTGTTCAGTAAGGCTGTACAAAGAGCAACACCTGGGTTAAAGGCCCTGACAAAAGAAAAAAATCTTGCTTACCTCAGATCCCACTTAGCTCACTGACCAGTTTAACATGCTGTGATATGCTCAGCCTGGCTTTTCAGGCAGGGGGGGTGCTCCAGAGCCCAGAGAGAGGCCACCTGGAGCTCTGCTGCAGAATTATGCTAACCTAGGTCACTATCGCAGTGAAGACATTCATCATCTCAGAAAGGTTTCAGCACTGTTTTAATCTCTGACTAGCTCTTAAAAAGTTAANACTCCCTGATCAAAAGAAAATCCTGTCTCCTAAAAAGCCTTTACTTCAGACACATTTGCTGTATGAGTTCATTCAGCCTTCCTGTACACTGACAGAAGTTTTTCATGGAATGAAAACATTTTGTGGAATGAAAAGAATTAATGGAATGAAAACATTTAATTGAGGAAAACATTGACAGCCCTTCATTTCATTAGCATTTGCCATGACCTATCTCTGATTTTTCTTTCAGGAATCTCTGTGCAGAGACTTCATCCATCCAATCTCCCTTATTGTTTTACAGTTACTCCTTTCACAAGGATGGCTTTTGCTACCTCCACCTGCTGGTAAAAGAATACAAAAGGAGGCTGCTTATTATGTACATACATACACACATGTTGAGCATATATGCATACATGGAAAATAGTAGCAGGGTGCTTTTACTTCTCTCTGTTCACATGGAAACAGACTATTTTACTTGGTAGAACCTTCAGAAGCTAACAGCACTGTGGCATTTCTGAGTCAGACAAAACTTGCAGCCCTCCAAAAAGAGCAGACCTAAAACTTGACTAAAGAAATCACTTCTCAATTATATTTTGCAGTATGACTAGGATACAAATTTAGGCAGCCTAGCAAATTATTTAGAGATCTGCTTCTCACTCTTTGCAGATGGTGCCTGTAAATCATATCCACATAAGGCAGCAGTGCATTCATTAGCAGTGTTAGCAAAATAAATACTTTCAATAACAAAAAAAATATATCAGATGAAAAGAAATAGTCAGTCTGTGTCACATGGTATAAACAGGTATAACAACCTGCACTCCTAGGTCCTTTTCTGCCAGGCAGATTTCCAGCCACTGTGCCCCAAGGCTATAGCATTATATGAGGTTGTTGTGACTGAAGTGCAGGTTCCAGGACTTGGCCTTGTTGAAGTCCGTGTGATTGGCCTTAGTCCACTGATCTAGCCTGTCCAGATGCCTCTGTAGTGTCTTCCTACCCTCCAGCAGGTCAGCACTCCCATCTAACTTGGTGGCATCTGCAAACATAGTGAGGGTGTTCTCAATCTCCTTATCCAGATCATTGATAAAGATATTAAACACAACTGGCTCCAGGCTTGAGCCCTGGGAAACACCACTAGTGCCCAGTCACCAACTGGATTTAACTCCATTTCCCACAACTTTTTCATCCTGGCCATCCAGACTATGTTTGATCCAGCACAGTGTATGCCCATGGAGACCTATGGCAGCCAACTTTCTCATGAGGATGCTGTAAGGAACGGTATCAAAGGCTTTGCTAAAGTACAAGTAGACAGCATCCACAGCCTTTCCCTCACCCGCCAAGTGGTCCACCTTGTCTCACTTAGAATAAGAGGACATGCCAGAACAAAGTGTCATTAATACAAAGACTCTTGTGTGGAGCATGCAGTTCTTCAAAAAGGAGGGTGCTGAGCTGCTGAGAATACACTCCCTCACTTTTCCGTTCTTGACTAGCAGCAACACCGAGTCTTCAATAGTGAAGAGAAGTTTCATGTTATTCATTACTTATGCACTTCACAATCACCTTTTAGCTTGGAACTCTGTACCACCTGGGTACTGAAACATATTTTGAACACTGTCATCTCCGTTATCTACTGCAGAACAACTTTCTGTACTTGATTTTTAATAAAAGATCTATTGCCCTAAGATCTTCCACCACAATATTTTTCCAGAGTTAAATGCATATTGGGTTTTGACAGTTTTGTTTTAAGGACAATGTTATATTGAAACACCAAGAAACTCGATTACCAAGTTGATTTGATTTAATAACAGAACCAACTAGTTTGCTGTATAAAATAATATATCCTCCCCCCCCCCCCCCCCCCCCCTTTTTTTTTTTTCTTATAATACAGGAAAAGCACCTGTTCAATATTTTTTTCCCCACAGACCAGAAAGTATGTTAGCAGCCTCTGGTTGGCTATGAGCAATGCAAATCCTTTCCCACTCTCGTTAACTGAGGGAAAGACCTGGCTTATTAAAACTAGGCTGTGCTTCACAAGCAGGGAAGGAAAAGGGAAAAGACATGAAAGGGACATGGTCAGGAGTAGTGTCTGCTATTTGTAGCTGTTTTCTGCCATATAAATTTCAGGATTATTCTAAGAAGTGGCTGTACCTCTAAAGACAAAAGAGAAAGTTCTACAAGTTATCTGGGAAGGGATGTAGAGGAATCCATAAGAGCAAAATGGTGTTAGCAGAAACCTCCATAGGGAGACTTAGCCACAACCCAAAACCAGACAGAGAGGAGCAAGAAGACATGGTAAAGAGGTGCAGGAAAATTAAAACAAACAAAACAAACAAAACCAACCACAAAACTGATTTGAACACAAATGCAGAGACAACTGCCCTGTGAAGCTGCACGAGTTATCTTTTTTCTGCCTTTATAAAAACATCATTAGTATCCAATGCAGTGCACAATGGCTCTAATCTTGGAAATAAGTGTGCAGGTTCAAAACTTATGTGCTGAACTAGGAATTTTTACAAATTATCAGTTGCCAATAAAAGAGTGTCAGTTTTCTCTCACAGATATGAAGGGATTACTTTTGCCACTACCAAACACCAGAATGAACAGAGCAAGAGATCATGGAGGAACACTGAAGAGGAGATCTATTGCCCATTTTGTTGAGAAAATTAAGATTATGATGGGAACATTAAACCTCACCAAGAGCAGCAGATAAAAAAGGTAGTCACTCTAACAGTCAACATGGCAATACCCAAATAGCTTTGTGGACTGAACCTCTGATCTCTCTGCCTGAGCTGCCCACCTCAATAAAGGATATCATAGTTTGCTCTGCTCCACAGAACAGTTCATTATGACTCTCATTCTTCCTAAAGAAAGAAGCTGAAATTAAGAAGACCAAGTTTCTCACCACAGACAACTGAAGGTAAGACCAAAATGCTGATGGGGAGATGACTTCTAGGCAATCTGTAATTCAGAATCACAAAATCACAGAATCNTAAGAGAGCTAGCCCACTCCTCCTCTGGGCAGGAGTAATGCTGTGGGACAAGGGGCAGCTTTGGGGAGAAGGTCCTTGGTTCTGGTGAACAAAAACCTGGTGAGAAGGAAAAGGTTTTTTGCCATAAGGACATTTGGTCAGTGGGGATGAGCCCTGGGAGGCAGTGCCAGCTCCCTCTTTGGAGGTTTTCCAAACCCTACAAGATAAAACCCTGAGCCATGGTCTGTCCCCATTGCTGAGCCTGACTTGGGCAGGAAGTTGTGAGTGGGGATGACTCCAGGTCCTCACTGGCCTGAAGTATCTTATGATGATCCAATGTTCTCAATTCAAGGAGGACATCAGAATCCAGGAGAGGATTCCTGGAAGATCTAATTAAAGATGAATTAAGTATCTGGGAAAAGTGCAGTGCAGAGGAAGATTTCAAGCATATCAATCTTTTTGACTCATGAGAAGCAGATTAGTGGATGCATTGATCACTGTCCTTAAGCACCACTTAGGAAGCACAAACCTGATAATAGAGGGGTTCTCAGCCTGCCTCTAGAAGGTGTTACAGGATCTAGTGACTGAGACAAAGAAAGTCTCAGAAAGAAAAGAAAGTGGGTTTTGTTTTTTTTTAATGGAGATAATTAAGGATTTATTTTGTGCAAATCCTGTAGTCTCAACAGATGTCATCAAGTTGCATTATGGTTGGCATTTGGTCCTTTTTTTCTGAGAACATTGAATCTTGACTAACATTGCCTCTTAAAAAAGATTCAACAGAGGGTAAAGTTTTTTCTGACTAAGAAAAAAAAAAATGAAGGATGCATACTGTGGTAGGTTAGGAATTTTCCTCCTCCACTATTGAAATTCACCAGACCAGCTCTGACAGGTTGGAAGTAAGATAAAGCTATATTTACAGCAAAGCAAAATTTACAGTCATACATACACAATATATTTACAAGTATTTACAATTATATACAAATTAGAAATAATACAGAAATCCAAATTCCTGGACAAAGAAACTGCCCAGAAGGGACTCTAAGCCTCTCTCTCCCTCTCTTTCCAAATCTGCAAAGCTTACATGTTATCTGTTTATAGAGAGATTAGAACAAAGTGAAGAAGTGGAAGGAGCAAGATTTCTGAGGCAGAAGCGACAGAATTATTTACATTTTGGCTTTTTATCCCTTTCAACAAAGCAGTGAATGACATAGACTTCACCATTATTTTCTTTTTACTACTAATGATCTAATTTCTCTCATTGGACTATTCCAGTTAGTCTCAAACAGGCACACATATCAACTGCTGACTGTGAAGATGCAAACATAATGGGTAAGAAGAGAGCCTATGGAGGGAAAGAAATCTAATCCAAAAGAAACAAAAATATGGAGTTGCACATGTGACAACTACAAGTTGATATTACATAGAAAATTAGAAAAAGAGAGACTTCTACTAAGTAATTTCATTCTTTTCTTGTGATAGCTCTGAAGAGTTAACAAAAACACAAATTGTTGGTAAATCAGGCCTGAGGTCTATAACTTTGTAGCACATAACAAGAAGTAAATTTATGTGGGGCAAAGACCATCTTTCTGTGCTGAGGTGCTATTCCACTCCCATTGCCACTGGCCGGTACAATTTATGGTTGTTGTCAAGGCATAACAGCAGCACATTCAACACTGCATGCACACATAAAGCAGTGCTTTATTGTGTCCCAGGCTTAAACCAGTGCTGTGCTGGGCAGAACCACTCTTAGAGTTCCACGACAATGGGATGGAAAGGTGAATCAGAACGTTAAGTAGATGACAGAGACAGATAATAGCCTGTACATGGTTAATGTTTATTTACAATTAGAAGAAACACAACAGAAGAGTGCAATAATTAGCTGAAGATGCATCAACAATACTTGTCCTTATAAAGCACTGGTGTTTTGGGAGAAACAGCATAATTAATGATAGACTTCAATACTGAATGCAGGTCTGGCGTTAAGCCAAAAGCAGAAACTGCACTCATCACCTGTCCCAGTACTGTAGTGGCATTAAGAATACATTACAGTGAGCTTTTGGTATGACCAGCAGTGTACTTCCTGATCAAATTATATTCCCTCCTTTAAAAGACATAGAAAATAACTAGCAATCACTTCTTGTATTACAGCCTCTGCTGGACATTGCTTTAGTTGCATTAGAGAGACTTAGCATGGTAGATGAGTGGTGAAAAAACCTGTGACAAGCAAAACTGTAGAGCTAATCCAAAGAAATTAAATCCTAGTAGGAGTGGTTTCTGGTGTGAAAAACCTTGAGGATGCTTTCTGGGTGTTGAAAACGCCTTTCATAACATTTAGGCAGCCAAGTGGCAAGATTCATTGTATCTAAAAAGCCTAATATGTTTTAATTCTCTATTGTTCATCAATATTTCCTGTTTCCTAAGTGCTATATGGATACTTACTGGACAAAGGATGATCTGTTGTGTATACCATGCAATACGACATCAGTTGTGCACCATGCCCTGCAGATGGTCGAGGTGTTTCCTACCAATGACCCATGCAACAAGAAGCCTGCCATACAAGCAGCTCCTGAACTGCCACCGTCTCCTCTAAAAGCACATTCTTCCAGCTGTCCTAGTTATCTTTGATAGAAAATGCTCTTTTGACCAGCTAGGAGAAAGGAATCCAGTTTAAAAAAAAATGAGCTGTGCACCAGTGCAATCAGTCTAGTGACATCTTCAGTCTGAATTATACATTCCAGTAACAGCAGCCCCATAAATTCCACTCTGGCATTAGCCCTTCAAGGCTACTCTATCATCCTGCTGTTGGGCTATGAGATGGAAAGGTCACGAAAGCTGATTTTTAGTTTTTCTGTTTAGTTTCTTGGTTTCCAGTCCCTGTAGCAATGACCTCATGTAAGGTTAATAAAACCACACAATACATTAAGCTACTAGAAAATACCCCAAATGCTGCAGACTTAAAGCACCGAGTGATCTGCTTCGTAAGTAGGTATCTGTCTGACAGTAAAAAATTTCTGCAAGAACAAGGTCTGTGTTTATCCTGTTCTTGAGTGATGAGTGCTTAGCAGAAACCTACTAAGATCGGGGACTTCATCCATGATTCAATGCCAACAATCCTTTTTCTGCAAAAGCACCAGAATCTTGCCTATCAGCAGGGTTTCCTTCCTGCAAAGTGCACTGAATCATTGCAATATGCTTTCCTGACAAATGATTTTGCAGGTTTTTTAGGTTGGGTTTTTTGTTGGGTTTGTTCTGTTTTGTTTTGTTTTTTGGTTGGGGTTTTGTGTCAATGAGCAGCCCAAGTTTTATTTAATTGCTGCATTTTTATTTGTATTAATTCAATGCATTTAAAAGGCTGCTGTGGCTGGAATGGAAAGGAGACACACTATCAAGTATTTCTCCTCTAGGCTGACAAAAAGAAGCTGTCTCTTAACCTGATGGCAATGAAAGACAGCAAATGAATCACTGCTTGAGGAAACCAATTTATTTAGTCTTTCTCTGTCACTGTTATTTATTACTTATCAGCACATGCTGTTAGGTCAATTAAATATAAAAACCTGAAGTCCTCTTCCATCCCTCCCCCCACCCCACTTTTTAAAAGCACACAACAAACAAGAAAAATTACATGAATCTACAGTGCTAAAGCAGAACCCTTTGGGTTTGTTGTGCTACTCCTGTTTTAATTAAGCTTTGTTTATTAAACTTCTGCAGCTGAGGTATGGGGATTATTAATCTTCTTAAGAAGTTAAAGATAAAAATTATCAGAGAGAGAGTGAGAGTACATTATAAAAACACAGTTTAGAGTTTCCAGCTGATACATGCATTTAAAAATAAATAAATAAATAAAAGACATCTAAAAATTGATATGAATCGGTGAAAAAATATTGTTAATTGTGACATTTTATCAATAAGAATGCAAGAAGCTGCAAGCAATAAAGACTTTCTCTCTTTGAAATATAAAGAAATAAGGAATGGAAACAACCATTTTTATACATGGGTATGTATGTGACTTATAACATTAGTAGTAAATGCAAATGTAATCTCACAACATAATCACAAATGTACAAAAAAATCTCACATACATTTCAGCACTCCCCTTTTTCCTGCATCAGTGTGTCCTTTGTTCCAGACATGATGAGCATAAAGAACAGAAATTTTCTTCAGGATTCACTGTTCTGTTCTTTCCTTAATGCTATGATTAACCTGGAAAACTTTCCATATCTAGATATCTAGGTATGCATACATACATACATACACACATACATACATATATATATGTTGAGGGAGAGAGAGAGAGAGAGAGACCTAAAATAAATAATATAAAATCCATTGGTCCATAGAAAATTTGGCATTTGGAGAATTCTTAATATATATTCCAGTACCTGAAGGGGCCATACAAGAAAACTGAGGAGGGGATTTTTACAAAGGTGTGTAGTGATAGGATGAGAGGGAATCACTTTAACCTGGAAGAGGGTAGGTTTAGAATGGATTTTAGGAAGAAATTCTTTAGAGTGAGAGTGATGAGACACTGGAACAGGTTGCCCAAGGAGGTTGTGGATGTCTCCTTCCAGGAGGTGTTCAAGGCCAGGTTGGACAAGGCCTTGAGCGGCCTGGTCTAATGGAAGGTGTCTGCCACAGACCACAGCTCCTGCTTCAGAGGATCACAGGATCACAGGACGTTAGGGGTTGGAAAGGGCCACGGGAGACCTTCAAGTCCGACTCTCCTGCCACAGCAGGACAGGAGCACAGGATATTCAGTTAAGGCCATTCTCTTTGGCTTTTTGACATTTATGGAATAGTAAATTTGCAACACTACCTTTTCTTGCACCAGGTGGAGATATAGTTAGGGGCCCAGTGGCTCTCTGTTCTCCTCCTCTGTTGTTTATGGTTTGGCTTCCTGGTACTAATTTCATTGTTAATTAAGGGCTATGGCAGTGAAGTTACATATTCCATAAAAAAACCCATTTCTTTAATTTTTTTTTTAATACATTTAAACAAGAAGCTAATGCATTCATAGAATTGCTTAGATCCACTGAGTCTTTAAAAGGGTTAGTAGAAACTGGAATTAGAAAAGACATTACCTGCCATTACCAAAGGCAGGAGGTTCCTTCAGTTAATTTTCTGTTACTCCATCCACTCAGGTTTCAGTATACCTCTATGTCAGTGTCCTGCGAGGTCTGGAAAGCAAGCTGGAGATGATATCAGTGGTATCTTAATATTGCTTGAAATACAGAGCAGATATCTTCCTAAAAAGATAGTTTAAGGAGTGCATGTATTTGTAACAAAGCAATCTTATAAACTGCAGTGATATGGGAACTGCTGAAGCCAGTGTAGCATATAGAAATTCCCCTTTATGGAGAAGAAAATGCTAGCTGCTAGATCTTAATGAGAGCAACCTGCCTGTCCTCAATTTCAACAAACTGGGTTATGTGCCCTAGGTCTGAAGCACCACATTAGAACTAACATAACGAGGGTGATGGTCTCAGTCTTTCCACTCATCTCAAGTCAACAGAACCGTTACTTCATCCTTAAACTTCAGCATTTCATCAGAAATACATATAACAGAAATCTCCTTGCTTCTGCTTATATTTGTCCAATTTGCAAGTCATTCTCCTTTACTATTCTGCTCCTGTATCCTGGCCCCCCTCCTCCTTTTTTTTTTTTTTTTTTTTTAATGTATGGAAAAATAGTGCTTACAACTTGTTTATGTAGTTTGGGTTTTCTTTGCATGGCTTTTCAAAACTAACATTGTTAAAGCAACACAGCCCCCTAGTGTGGATAAAATTCAAAAGCTCCATTTCCATATAATTATGAGACCCTAACTTTAACCAGACTACACAGGGCAGCAATTACAGTGACTTTGCTTAAAAACACACACCAATTATCAGAAGTATATAAATTGGCAAATTCAATTGCTGAAATAGTTTACACTTAGAGCAGTTCAGTTACCATTGCTGAGTTAGATCTGTAGCACTTCAACAAGATGGAATTAAATCATGGACCTTAATTCAAATGCTTTATCATCTCAAGGATGGAAGAACTGGGGTATCACTTGTGTAAAATAATCCAGCACCATTTTCAGCAGCTGGATTTCCACTGCTCAACTTGTTGTGTCAACATAGAAAAGTCAACCAGGATGCTGATCCAGGCAAATGGGCAGGATTCTCTGTTTAAATGACCTTCCTGTATGCAGTTCTCTATATACCCAGCAATGCCACAACAGTGGTATGGGAGGGAGGAGACAAGAATGCAGCTTGAGGACAATCCAACCAAAATATATTCACAGCTCCTCATAGTATTCAGATTCAGTATTCAGATTAAATGTCTTTCCCAGTACTCCCAGTATTTCGGCCTGTCTTCACAGGCAAATTTCAACATGTTTAGCCTTAACAAGCTTTTCCAGTCGTGTCTTGTGTCCTCTTTTCCTCTGGTGACCTTAGAAGTCTTTGTCTGCGTTGTTCCACTCCCAACGGCTGTCTTCCATAGAGACAAGCAGAATTGCATGCAGTGTTTCAGGAAGGTAAAACTGAGCTTTTCTAAGTGAGGCAAGATTGACTGGAGTCTGGAAACGGAAGATGGGGTGAAAGATCACAGATTCACCAACTCATGGGGTAAGCTACTTACGTAGAACAACTTTGCAGAACCATTAGATACAAAAGATAAAAATTCATGTTTGATAACAATCAAGTAAGATCCTATGACAAAAAAATTACATTGTCCTGTCTGGTTAAGAAAGCAAAGAAACACTAAATTAACATGTTTGGGTGTTTTTAACAGGGATGATTACTTGGGATTTGCAACTTAATAACTATGCTATAGTGACATTTATGCTTTTAGGATCTTTCCCTGATTTACAGAGTGACATAGGTTAGAAACTTTCACACAAGCACACTATTGGAATTTACCAGACTAGCTCAGATGGTTTGGAAGTAAGATGAAGCTGTATTTACAGCAAGGCAACATTTACAAGCATCTATATCTATATCTACACACATACATCATATTTACAAGTATTTACAATTATATACAAAGTAGAAATTATACAGAAATTCAAACTCCCTCCCAGACAAAGGAAACTGCCCAGAAGGGCTCTGAGCTACCCCCTCTTTCTTCTTCTCTATCTCCTTTCCCAGCCAGAAACCAAAACAACCAGTCAACAAAGCTTACTTGTTATTTGTTAGTGGAGAGATACTAGAGCAGAGTGGAGAGGAAGTGAATAGGGGAACATCCCAGGACATAGAATGGGACAAATTGTTGACATTTTGGCATTTTATCCCCCTCAGTGAACCAACGAGTTATACCCATTTCATCATTATTTTCTTTTCACAATCAATGATCTAATTTCTCTCATTAAAATATTCTGATTAGGTTCAAATCAGCACACGGAGTCAATCTGATTAACTAGTATGTGGCTAAACCTACTTAAGAGCTCCAGATTTTTCTTCAGCTTTTATGTATTCTGTTTACATATTTCAATACTAATGCCAAGAAAGGCCTGTGACTTGACACCAAAAAATAATAATCCGGTATTTTAACATTTAAATTTGGCTATAAAGAGGATGTAAAAAATACTTTTTTCTCTCCATAGATTGCAGATTGACTTAGCAATAACCACGAAGGTTTCTACTGCTAGGACCAGACTGCAGGGCTTCATAATCAGTTTTGCTGTTCTTTCTGTTTTCTGCTTCAATTAACCACCTCATCTCCCTTCCTGACTAGAGGGCCTATTTCAGTTACTTTCTGTGAAAACAGCAGGTTTGCTAGTATCAGTGATCTCATACAGCCAAATCAGTGCTTGCAATTTTAAGTTGGGAGTGTAAAATATCATGTAACAACTTGCTATGGACCCCACCTGGAGTACTGTGNAAGCCTGTTTTCAGTTGCTGTGTTTCAGAACGCCCTCAACATGCTTTATCCACAGATTAAGACAAAGTAACTTAACAGAACTGCTTTTGCAGATAAATATTTAAACAGTAATGTAAGGTCTAGACAGGTTCTTCTTCCCCTCTACTCGGCCCTGGTGAGACCGCACCTGGAATACTGTATCCAGTTTTGGGCTCCCCAATTCAAGAAAGACAAGAATGTACTGGGTAGTGTCCACTGAGGAACAATAAGGGTGACTTGAACATCTCTCCTATGAGGAGAGACTAAGAGAACTGGGACTGTTCAGTCTGGAGAATAAAAGACTGAGAGGTGGTGGGTCTCAAGAGGAAGGGGCCAGGATCTTTTCAATAGTACACAGTAATAGGACGAGGAATAATGGATGTAAGCTAGAAACAGGAAGTTCCACCTCAGCGTGAGGGGAAATTTCTTTTCTATGAGGGGGACAGACCAATGGAACAGGCTACCCAGAGAGGTTGTGGAGTCTCTTTCTCTGGGCACTTTCAAAACCAACCCGGATGTGTTTCTGTGTGGCCTGCCCTAGGTGATCCTGCTTTGTCAGGGGAGTTGGACCCAATGATCTCTGGAGGTCACTTCCAACCCTTGACATTCTGTGATTCTGTGATAATAAGTAAACAACCAATTATGATCTTTAAAGATCTGTGCACAGAATCAGATAGTGAGATGTTTTGTCCCATTACAGGGTTCCCCCATAGTGGTTGCTCTTTTTGAAATTATCCTCCCTCTAATAAAGACAAGGCTGTGGGAGAGTGAGATCCATCTGCCTCACTTGGTGAGATTCACAGCACAGAGCCACGCTACTCATCTTTCATGTGCCATTTCAGCAGTGCCCACTTACAACCGCAGCATCTCAAGTCATCTTGCACAGATTATTTGGTTCTCTATGTGCTTAGAAGCAACCAGAAGTCAGTGATCAAAAATTTCACTCACAGCAATATATTTAAACAGCAACAAACATATAGCTTAAAAACAAAACAAAGTTAGGCAAGGCACTAAGTGTCTTAAGCAAACATTTTTGAGAGTAGATACTGTAATGAAGAGTGCTACAAGCACAACTAATTCATTCCTGAGGAAATGCCTGTGATGTCTCTCAAAGCGGCATCTTGAAGTCATAATTATTATTCTCTAAGAAATTATCATAAAAATAACACCAAAACCCCTAAACAGAACTAATGGATACTTTTGGCTCTCTGGGGAGTCACATCTTTTTATTCACCTAGCACAAGCACCATCAACTCTCTTCTTCAAAAGCCACTGTGGTTCATCTATGAGGAAAGTCAAAACTTCAGTTGCAGTCTAGAGTATATAATTAGGATTTTCTTCTCATGCTGTCCAACACTTAATGTATAATATTTTTTCCTCAATAAATTGGTTGATCAAAACCCAGTGAAACTATTTTTGTTTCATAAATAATTCATGACTGCATTTTACATGCAAATTGCCTCTTCCTCCAAGTGAAATATTGTACTTACTTTTCAAGTTAATAAAAAAAAAATCAAAGAGGTATTTAAAAGTGAACAACAAAACAGCTGTATAATAAATATTTTTAATATGTTGGATTATTTTTTTTTTAACTGTGCGGTGTTAAGAATCAAAACAGAAATTCACATAATTTAGCTGATCTGTTTTTAACTTATGCAGCAACAGTACAATATTCTGGAAATTCATTAGCCCTTGTGTAATCAATCACATGAAATGTCCCTTGTGAGATATGTATCTATATATATCTATGTATATCTATATAGATATATAATTTTATTTTTGTAAACAGCTTAATTTAATTTTCTTGGAATCCTTCTCCTCTTTTAATTTCAAATTTAATTAGGATGTAATTACAAATCCTCTGTCACATGCATAGTAAACCTGTTTCATCTTTGTCAGACTATGTATTAAAGTTAGCACATGGAACTTCTTGATACAGACTTTGAAATAATAACCTGTGGCAGTTAACACACCACAAAGTGAATTTTTAAAGGTGACCTGGAAAACCAAGAGCAAAATGAAGCTCAGTTCAGAATTAAATGACATATTTGTGCAGCAAGCAGGCGGTAGAAGGGAACTACCTCCTAGTTTGTCATTGCCTCCAGCAGCATTTCTTTGTTGCCAAACAGCTGCCAAGGTGTTGTTCTGCCACACTGCCAAACAGACTTTGCACCTTTGACTGTATCCGTTCTTCTGGCGGCAGAGGAAATGTACTTCTAATTAAGTCTGATTTACATTTAGCTTTCCTGAGACAGCCTAACATGCCTTGCCAAGACATGGCTTCTGCATGAAGTATCTTTTTTGCTGTTCAGTGGCTGGCAGAATCACAGAATATTAGAGGTTGGAAGAGATCAAGGAGTCCAACCCCCCTGCCAAAGCAGGATCACCTAGGGTAGTCTAGGGTAGTCTGCGCATCCAGGCAGGTTTTGAAAGTCTCCAGAGGCAGAGACTCCACAACCTCTCTGGGTAGCCTGCTCCAGTGCTCCATTCTCAGTGTTTCTCCTCACGCTGAGATCACAGTATCACAGTATCACCAAGGTTGGAAGAGACCTCAAAGATCCTCAAGC
>WBNM01023858.1:26598-40679 GCA_013399055.1 Ramphastos sulfuratus
CAGCCAGTTCCTAACCCAGCACAGAGTGTTGCCTTTCGAGCCACGAGCTGACAGCTTAGCCAGCAGTTTGCTGTGGGGAACAGTGTCAAAGGCCCTGCTGAAGTCCAGGTAGACCACATTCAGGGAGACAGAACTCCCTGTGTTCTATCTTACATCCATTATTCTTTGTTCTATTACCGGGTGCCACTGAAAAGAGCCCACCCCTTCCTCTTGACATCCATCATGTCTCAGCCTTCTCTTCTCCAGACTAAACAGCCCCAGGGCTCTCAGTCTGCCTCTATAGGGAAGATGCTCAAGTCCTCCAGTCATCCTCGTGGCTCTCCCTTGGAGAGCAGGTCCCTGTCTCTCTTGAACTGGGGAGCTCAAAATTTGACACAGTATTCCAGGTCTGGTCTCACTAAGGCAGAGTAGAGGAGGAGAACCTCCCTAGATTTGCTGAACACACTTTTCTTGATGCACCCTAGGGTGCCCTTGGCCTTCTTGGCCACAGGGGCACATTGCTGGCCCATGCAGAACTTGCTGTCCACCAGGACTCCAAGGTCTTCCCCTACAGAGATGCTTTCAAGCAGGGCAGCCCCCAAACTGCACTGGTGCTGTTGTTATCCCTCCCCAGATGCAGGATCCTGCACTTGTCCTTATTGAACTTCACATGGTCCAGCATCCCAGCCTGTCCAGATCTCGTTACATGGCTGCACAGTCTGACAAGGTCTCAGCCATCTCTCCTCAGGAATAAAGGGGAGACACACAGAATCTTGCAGACAGCAATGAATCACCTCTCCAGGTAATGAAACCACAGACATTAAGAGTACCAGCAAAAAAAGGAAATGTGTAGGTCTACAACCAATTCTATCAATCAGCTATTACTGCATTGTACATTTTTCTTCAATGTTAAGGACTGATCTTTGTTCACTCATGTTGCTTAGGATTCTGCAAGCCTCATCAGGGCTATGGCAGCTAAACAAACCTAGACATGATAGAAGAGAGGTGAACAGTGTGGAACGAGCTCCCCTCTTCATCAAGACATGCAGGGCCACATAGTGGGATGAGGAAGTAAACGTCCTTGCAGATGAGCTTTTCAGTTTCCACCAATGTATTCAGTGCCTCAAGGGTCCAAGTATAGCAG
This sequence comes from Ramphastos sulfuratus, assembly GCA_013399055.1. Classification (NCBI taxonomy): domain Eukaryota; kingdom Metazoa; phylum Chordata; class Aves; order Piciformes; family Ramphastidae; genus Ramphastos; species Ramphastos sulfuratus. The sequence continues at coordinate 27,722 of WBNM01023858.1, forward strand.
CAGAACTTATTTTTACAGTCTAACATAGGCATGTGACTTCACAAATAACAACACAGCATGTCTAGGCTTTGCCAGTTTTCTTTTTGCCATTATCTGCTTTTGTTTATCTGTACTCAAATCACAAGTTCACCAAACAGCCCAGTGACATTGACTGAAGACCCCACACACATACAGTAAGGCAGTTAAGTTACCTTTTGGACTGTATACATCTATATTCTAAATTAGATTCTCTGTATGCTAAAAAAATAGAAAAATTATGTTGCTGTGGATAACTGACTACAGTCAGGTAAGATTTACTCAGGTCACTGCCATCATTTAGTTAACACTGCAATTTTTTTCAGCTGTAGTTAATGAATATTTTAGTTTATAATCAAATTTACACTGCACTGTTTTGCTACCATTTTACTCACGGTACTGTTGATTCTAGAGTCTATACACTAAAAAATATTTAAGAAGTTTGTTACTCAAGACAATGCACTTGACTACCAGGAACAAAAGTGAAAAGGGTAGAAAAAAGGTTAAAAGGAAAGAAGAAAAACAAACAAACAAACAAACACAGAAGAAAAAAAAAAAAAAACAAACCCCACATCCAACAACAAAACCCAAGGGGGTGGAAATGAAAAACAGGAGAAAAGAAGTTTATAAACCTTGCAAGAGAATTCAAGATTTGATATTTGAATGTAACAAAGTCTGCAGTAATATTACAAAACAGCAGGTGGAACTTATCTATGCTGCTGTTGCAAAGTGTCTAATTTGCTTTTTAACCACCAACCAAGAGAAAATCAGAAGCAGTAATGTATAATTCTGCATTTTTCTTTGCAAGGACCACATTCCTACACTTAATACCTCAAAAAAATTAATCAATTTGTCTGTGTGGATGCATGCATGCAAACAAATAACATAAATGTTATAAAATGCACTTGATTAGCAACCAGCTATAAAACCAGCACTAACACCACACTAAATCAGAACTATTTTAACTGTTGTACAAAATTATAGCAGGAAAATTAATCTTATAATACAAGTTATAAATAAATACCCTTGGAATGGATTTTATTTTAAAAGCTTATAAATACCTTTTTTTAAAAAAAACGTACTGAAGTTCTCATTTGCTGCATTGCCCTAAAATGTCAAACATTTAAAAAAAATTAAGGAAAAAACCCAAAGAAGAAAACTGAAGTCAAGGAGAAAAAAAAAAAAAAGTTTTCTTTATTTCAGTTATGACACAGAAGACAACCAAACAGTATAAAAACTCTGGTGTTTGTCACTTGCAGGCACTTCCTTAACTCTGGAAACAACATGGTGCAACTGTTTATAAAACATTTATAAATACGTGAAGGGTGAGTGCCAAGAGCATGGAGCCAGGTTCTTCTTGGTGATGCCCAACAACAGGACAAGGGGCAAGGGGTGGGATTTGAGGCAACATGAAGTTGAGGAAACATGAAAAATATGTTTTTCACTGTGAGGGTGACAGAACACTGGAACAGGCTGCAGAGGCGGGCTGTAGAATCTTCTCCCTGGAAATATTTCGGACCTGGCTGGATGCATTCCTGTATGATCTGGTAGAGGTGATCCTGCTGTGGCAGGGGGGTTGGACTAGATGGTCTTTCGAGGTCCCTTCCAGACCCTAACCTTCTGTGATTCTGTGTTTATTTGAAAGGAAAGATCCCTCCCTTTAGGAATTCAACTTCCTAAAACTTAAGTATAGTTTTAAGTGAAACATAACTGATTTTAACTAGAATAGTTAACGCAATGATGAGCTGGGCCCCAAGGAGAAATAAGCAATCTCAAATCCCATCACAGACCACTGAAGGCAGTTACACAACAAAAGATTTCCTCAAAATGCTATTTTAAATGAAATATAAATCAAGTTCCTCAAGTAGTGAAAAGCAGTTGCTAGTAAATAAAATAGATGACAATTACTAACCATGGGGCTATAAAGAATCTGATTCTCCTAACCTTTCTGGAAGGCATCACGTTCCTGGCATAGCTCTTTATTTAGTGTGGTTGAGGAGATAACCCAGCACAAAGACACATGATCTCAGTGAAGCATCAAACCACTCAGTGCATCCCATGGAAGCAGCACATTCAAGGCAATGAAACCAACTATCAAACAGTGTTAAGTCACAGGTCAGAATACACAATTGGGTTTGAATGAGGAATGCCACACCCAACCCAAACACACTTCAACACTGAAAACAGACATCACACATCCTTTAAAACAAATACTGAAAGTTAAGTCTAAACAATCTCAGGGCTGTTTTTTCACATCCCCAGCTTTCATCAGAGCTTTAATAGCCCTAGCTCTCATCTCAAGCTCCAGAAGCTCCAGCTGCTGTGCTGATGGCTGTACATCTTCTGAGGGAGGAACAGCTAAGGTTGCTGCTTTGGGCTCCTTTGGGCTGGACTCTGCCAATCCCAGTATTTCATTCACACTTTTCTCAATGTCCTTCTGAAGGTCTTCTATCTGACCAGCTCCACTTCTGACAGCATTCTCTTGCACATCTGGGCCATCTTCTTCATTGCAGGGGCCTTCTATGTCACTATCATATGCATCTGCATTTATGCTGAGGACATCACTATCTTCTCCCTTGCCTGTAACACAAAGGTAACAATCATGCAGTAATCTAACAGACATTTTTCCTTCAACTTACAAAACTGCTCCTTCTTAAAGTGTTCCTCTGCAGATTAAGAGAGTAGCAAAAACACCAGTGAATTTAAGACAACTTATTCTTCCTCTTCTTCTCTCCAACTTTTAAAGCTGTTTCAATTTAGACAATTTTTATGCATTTTTATGTCAGTTTAGAAAAACATGCAGCGTAGCAAAGCCACAGTACCAGGAAATTTTATTCTATCCTATGGAGCTACATGATCTATTTTCCCAATTAAAATGTCATAAAGTTTTATAACACAAGCAAGCCTCTGCAGTGCAAAAGTTATTATTGTTTACGATCTTTGGAGTAAATTTAGCTTTCAAAGACAGTCTTGAAAATGAAATTTTAACACTATTAAAAAAAAAAAAAAAAAAGCTGGACAATCTAGCCAGGCAAAGCACTAAAAATTAATGGATATTCCACTTAAGAGCGCAACTATCCAGAATTTATCACAAGTATTTTAGATGCATTTAACTCAATAAAAAACATAGAGAAGGTTATGGCATTGGCTTTTAATGTTGGCTAAAATTCAGAGTTTATTAAAAATAAAAAAAAAAATAACAATAATTAGAAAAGGCAGTGTAATGAAATGAAAGCAGAACTCTGTCAGAACCTGAGTAACTGTCCTGAAGATGTGGACACTGAAAGGTTACTGCTCTTGGCACACTGGCCTCTATCTCTGGAACTTACAGTAGGGTTGGTTCCTGTTTAAAATGAACAATTTATAGTCAGGTGATGGTAGTTACAGATTCTAAAGGCTTTATGATTGCTGTTGTTAGCACCATATCCACAGGTATGGCTGCATGCCATGTTAATAAATAATTAAAGTTTAGAGATAAATGCCTGTGGTTTTGAAATACACACAATTTCTTACCACGAAGATGGAAAGAAAGTTTACACCTTTTTAAGCTACTTTAGTCTGTAATGATTCTCCATAGATCTTGATATGTATTCAGACAGAATTGCAAACCTGGGGCTTTTTTATTGTTATTTTCTTTAATTCTCCTTTAAAAAAAAGGGTGGAGACAAGGGAGCTACACTCTTCTCAGTAATGCACACATATGAGACTACTGATAATGGCTGAACATTAAAACACAGGACATTCCCTCTGGAAACATGAAAACATTTTAACTCTAAGGGTGGTCAAACACTGGAGCAGNTCTAGCCAGGCACAGCACTAAAAATTAATGGATATTCCACTTAAGAGCGCAACTATTCAGAATTTATCACAAGTATTTTAGATGCATTTAACTCAATAAAAAACATAGAGAAGGTTATGGCATTGGCTTTTAATGTTGGCTAAAATTCAGAGTTTATTAAAAATAAAAAAAAAAATAACAATAATTAGAAAAGGCAGTGTAATGAAATGAAAGCAGAACTCTGTCAGAACCTGAGTAACTGTCCTGAAGATGTGGACACTGAAAGGTTACTGCTCTTGGCACACTGGCCTCTATCTCTGGAACTTACAGTAGGGTTGGTTCCTGTTTAAAATGAACAATTTATAGTCAGGTGATGGTAGTTACAGATTCTAAAGGCTTTATGATTGCTGTTGTTAGCACCATATCCACAGGTATGGCTGCATGCCATGTTAATAAATAATTAAAGTTTAGAGATAAATGCCTGTGGTTTTGAAATACACACAATTTCTTACCACGAAGATGGAAAGAAAGTTTACACCTTTTTAAGCTACTTTAGTCTGTAATGATTCTCCATAGATCTTGATATGTATTCAGACAGAATTGCAAACCTGGGGCTTTTTTATTGTTATTTTCTTTAATTCTCCTTTAAAAAAAAGGGTGGAGACAAGGGAGCTACACTCTTCTCAGTAATGCACACATATGAGACTACTGATAATGGCTGAACATTAAAACACAGGACATTCCCTCTGGAAACATGAAAACATTTTAACTCTAAGGGTGGTCAAACACTGGAGCAGTCTTCCCAGAGAGGTTGTGAAGTCTCCATTCTTGCACATATTCAGACCTTGACTGCAGATGGTCCTGAACAACCTGCTTTCACTGACCTGCCTGAGCAGGGGCATTGGGTTCAATGATCTTAAAAGAGCCCATCTAACCTAAATAATTCTGTGACTCTCTTTTAAAATCAGTATGCTGACATCTGGCATTAAAAGGTTCCATTTTAGCAACTCGTTGATTTTATTTCAAAATTGCTAGCTGCATCCTGTGGTTCCTTAAGCTCAAATCTGCAGGGCCAGAAGTACTGATTTGTGAGCATTGCTCATCAACAATAAACCAACCAACACACTGGAAAGCCAAGCAAATACTTCCTCTGTGAATTGCTCTTTTATAGTATCAGGCAATCAAAATCTTACTGACATTCAAAGTACATTAAAAAAAAAATCACTGATAATGCAGTCTAACACAGCAGGGACCTATGATTTCAATACATTAAACTCTGTTAGCTTCCTATTACTGGCCCTTTTTTCGCTCAAGATACTCAGATTTAATGTTTTTCGTGTTAGAAAACTCCTGGAAATAATTTTTGAATAATTCTTCTCAGTAAGAATGTTCTTTTGATGTGGATTTCAGATTCATTACAAACCATTTCCTCCTCCTTCAAAAACAATAATGAAGTACTTTTGAAACAGCATTTTTAGAAGTATTTGTTTTACTCTTTAATATTTCAGTGTCTTTTATTATACCAGAAATATTTTTAAATGCAGCAGGAAAAAAAAAATTGTCTTTTTGTCATGGAAGACACCAGTGTGACGTGTAAAACACTCCCCATTACTCCAAATACATGGTTTGTATTTTCTCCTTGAGTTTTGGCACAAACCCCTCGCAGAAGGGGAAATTCTGTTCTAAGACCAGTAATAGACTATGTATTAGAAAAAAATTAATTGTTCCTTGTTCAAAATCAGTTTAATCAACCAGCCTCAAAAGACACCACTTTGCCTTTTAAAGGGGAAAAAAAAAAAAAAGCCTTTTTTTTAAACATCTGAAAACACCTTCTGGCGCATGCATGCATTTTGTTTTAATTATAAGTAGTGAAGAAAAATTCTTGGGGTTGATGACATTTCTGCTATCCTGAGGATGTGGAAAAAAAAAAATCAATACTGATTACTAAGAAAACTATAAATACAAGTTTTTCTGATTTAAAAAAGGCAAGGGGCAAGCAAGGAAGGGGGGGGGGTGGAAAGCAAGCAAGCAAGGTGGGGGTGGAAAGTAAGCAAGCAAGGGGGTGGGGGGCAAGGCTCTAACTTGTCGCAACGTTGAAGTGCTAGTTCAGGAATACTGCGTGTTACCCTGCCTGAGAACAACTCTTGATGTAGGATCTTGTATAATTGCCACTCTAGTGCCTCATAACTGTCTACTGGATAGCAAAACCTGGTGACCATACTGGTAAATACAGCATATATTGGAACACATACAGCCAGTGTATATGGCATCTCCAACATTCTAATCAAAGCTGATAAAAAGTAAATTAAACTCTGCAAGATATAGGGTAAGCAATACAGATGAGTTCACAGACAGGTTTTGGTCCCTATTTTTCGTAAGGTAAATCACAATTTTCAAGCAATACTGAAAGTCTGTAACAGAAATTACTCTGAACCTACAGAAAGTCCTCCTCACAGCAGTGCATATGAAGTACTCAGATCAACATAGCACAGCCTTCTCCAGTCCTAAGTAGTTTAGCCCTTCCCCACTGCGACAAGATCAGCATTTCAGTTTCGGGTACAGTTTTACCTATTTCCCACACTATCTTTTTAACTTTATCTTGCAAGACACAAAGTCTGTGAAAAAGCAAAAGAAACAGGAACAAACAGGATTAAGAAATGGAAATAACTCTACCCTGCTCTGTGGCATCAGTCAGCATTTACTGATCAACCAAGCAGCTCTTCCACTGAACACAAAAGTAGGTTCATCATATCATAGTTCACAGCCTGAAAGTTAAATTCACAGCGTACTCATCCTAATTCAATGCTAAGAGAAATTGACTTTGTACTTGATCTGACTGGGAGAGAGTTGATTTTCTTCACAGCAGTCTGCAGGGTGCTGCTGGGTTTGGACTTTTATCTGAAACAGTGTTGATAACACATCAGTGCTGTGGACAGTGCTTGCAAAGGCTCGGGGTTTTCTGTGTTTCATCCTGACTCCACAGTGACTGGTCTAGAGATGGGAAAGAGGTAGGGAGGGACGGACAGCCAGAACAGTTGAGTCCAAAGAGATATTGTCCACCATGTATATGACCACATGTGCACAGCAGTAATAGCTCAAGGAAAGGAGGAGGAAAAAGGCATGTTCACAGTCATGGCATTTGTCTTCCCAAGCAACTTGTAGTGTATGCCAAGGCTCTGCTCTGTTGCCAATGAGAAGTAATGAATAAATGCAATATATTGCTTTGTTCTAGTGCACAGCTTTTACTTCACTTATTAAACTGTCTTTATCTTGACCCACAAGTTTTTTCTTGCCTTTGCTCTTTTGATCATCTCCTCCACTGTGGGAGCAGTAATTCAGCAGCCACTCTACCTGCTGCTGGTTGGAGACAACATACCACAGGATTCCTTTTGGTACTGGTGACATATTACGCAGAAGCATGGTATGAACAGTGATTCATGTCTGTTCCAGGATCAGTACAGACCAGGAAAGCAGGCAAAGCCACTTTGAGTTACATTCAGAATCCGGAGCCTCCACAACTGTGTTCTGTATTACACAAGCTCATGGACCTACAGATATTTAATAATCTCAGAGATTTTATTTCCTTCTTTCACAGCTGTGTTCAGCCAGTAACAAAGATCATGGCTGGCATTCCTCATTACCTTTATTACAACTTTCACAACTTTCACTTTTCCCTTCAAGTAAAATTGCAGAATTTATTTTAGTATACTTAATTCGTTTAGTTTTATTTTATGCACTTTTGCTCACCCTCTCATTCTTCTTCCCTCATTTGCTGCAGCTCAGCAAATGATTAGTTATCTTTTTACTTTTATATTGATATTCTCAAAAGCTCTTTAAAGCTGAATGGACCCACTGTTATAGCCCAAAGCCATCACTATACTCTGGTTGATTAAGTCATAACAAACAATGAAGCAATCACCTGCAACAGTCATCAATCCCCTTTAATAATACAAAAGCGGAAGAGAGCTGAAGGAAATTTCTCTGTTCTAAGGTCACTCCATACAGTACAACAAAGAACATTTAAGGCATTCCTCACAAAGTCATAGCAAACTGCTCCTAAAAGTTCTGAGCTCTAATTATGACTCTTTTCTTTTAGGATTAATTCCTCTTGCAAATTACTTCAGAAAAAAAAAAAAAAATCACAAAGATACTCCTAGAGACATCTTTTAGACAACATTCTGAATTGTGGAATAGGTGTTGCAGGAAACAAATAATGTCTCTGCAGAAAAGAAATACAGGCTGAAAGAATTTGCAACGTTCTTTGATTGGAAAAGCTATTTCTGATGTTATTGCACGTGACAGTAAACAGACTGAGGCAGACACCTACAATCCTAGTGCTTCATCCACAAAATAATACTGCTAGTTGTGACAAGATGCTGAATTAGTGAGTAGAATAAAACAAACCCTGCTGCAACTTAAGAAAGCTATTTCCTTACACAGCAGGCACTCACATGTGTACCACAAAAGTACCTGCTGTTGCTTTCTCTACTTTGCTGATCACTGTAGTAGCAGAATGTCTCACCTCCTACATTTTTTTCATTTCAAAAGGGAAAATACACAAGACAAAAGGTTCATCCTCAGAGATCCAAAGACCTGAGTTATGTACTTCCACTGGCACTGACTTCCAAATAAAAAATGCCAGTTATCAGGAGTAGTGGGTGTTAAGAGCACCATTCCCTGGGACTTTAGATCTGCACAACAAAGTAAGGTATCATATATCAAGCCTGAACAGAACAATTAATTACAATCAGTCCTATGGCAAAAAATTATTGTAGTAATGGATGACTGTGAATACCAAATTGGAGTACTGTAGACTCCGATGATTTATCTCAACAGAAAGTAAAACTGATTCTCAAAGAACTCAGCAAATGGTAGCAACCACCTGCATACCAAGACCCTGAAATGATTGAAGCTGCTTTGCAGCTGAAAAGCTAGATATGAAGAGCTAAATGAGCCTTGCAAGAGTTTAGTCATGTTCAGAAGCTAAACTGGCAAGCTTTGAAGAGCTGCAATTCACTTCTAGCCCCCAAATCTCTCCAATCTCACAGAAATAAGAAGCCAAAGTTCCTACATCTTCTTCAATGTTCCCCTCTCTTCCGGAATTAGGCCCAAGGAAGAGGCTGCAACCCTACATCACCTGATTTCTAAGATGATGCTTCTCTGATTGCAGCTACTGTGCAAAAGTTATCTGGAGTTAGTCACTGCCCAATTAGTCACTCCAGAAAGCAACATTTCAGCTTTCTCCACTACATACCTTGTTTTGACTCCTGAATTTCCAGCTTGAGAGAAGAAGTAGAATCTATACTGTTGTCCTGTCTGAAAACAAAGATGACATTTCAATTCTCATATTTTACAGTTTCAGAAAATTTATTCTAAGAAACATTTACGTTAACTCAAGAAATTATGTGGTGGTAGGCCAACAGGCCAGCTACACTATGAATAAAGACAAAAGGAACACAGAGTACTAAACTAAGCACCTGAGAATGAGGTCTTTTTTTTCCTTTTTGCTTTGCCCACCAACAAGGACAAAGTAATTTCCACTAGACCCTATTTTTTCAGAATAACAATCCTCACTGGTACTCATTCCCTAATATCTGGAGCTTTTCTCTAAAGCTTAGAATAATTGTCACACAGTTAAATTATTAAAAAAAAACACAAAAAAAAACCAAAACATCATTCCAGTTGCAATCAAGTATTATTTACTATTTTATTTTGGAATTAAGCCACTTTCATGAGGTTGCCATTACCTCAGCACCATCCACCCCCCCTATATCACAATCTCATATATTCACAGAGTTTAAAAAAAAACAAAACAAAATGCAACTGAACTGTTAAATTGATTCAGTATCTGCATTTCTCTATTTATTCTATTTAAAGATTTCTATCCTTAACCTGTAAGGTTTCAACTCCTCTATACAAGGGATAAAGAAGAGGCATTTCTGTGAAATGTTCATGTCTTTCACAAATTTGCACCTATGAGTTACACAAACTGAAAATACTGTGAAATAGACAGGAAGAAGGAAGGCAGAATGACACTGAATCACAGGAAGACTTCAGTTACCGTTTAGTGAGCACTTTGAAAGGAAAACTGACAATTTCCTGCCCTAAATGTTGGTGTGTCATTGGTTTCATACATACTAACAAGGAATGAATGCAACCATCCTGCCTGAGGGAGCTAAACAGCACTACAGAAAGGATCTGGTACCTCAGATCTAAATATAATAACTTTAAGAACTTGAGTTTTAGCAGTAGTCTGAAGGCTTTAACTAAAATTGAATGTAGATCTCTTTTCCCCATGCTCTCACAGACATACTTTTTTTCATTGGTTATGTCAAGAACATCATAATACTTAAAAGTCATCTTGGTCTGAGAGAGTGCTGTTTTGATTGGTACATCCTTTTCTGTAGAACCAGAAATTACTGTTCCAATTCTCCCACTTTTTGTACCAATTGCAACATAAAACGTGTATGCAATAATTAAGGAGAATGTGTAGTTCTGTATATTCACAGAGCACCTGAATTTTTTTATTATTTTTTATTCCTCACCTGAAGTGAGGAGAGAAAAATGTACTGTCCCATCATACATTTTTCTCAGAACTCAGTAGCGTGCATCCTTTCAGTTGGCTTCCCTGTCTGGTTAAGGTTGGTATCACCCCAACCTCTCAATGTTGGACTTTCTATTCCCACACTGGGTTGAAAGAGAAAGAATGGACATAAACTAGATGTTCAAATAGCTATGCTGACCAGAAAGTTCTGTATATACTGCTAACTCCAGAAGATTATTTACACTTTGCCTCTTCACAAAGAAAGAAAGTTTTCTCATTTATTTTCTATTACAGTCATCAGTCTTGTACTACAAGGGCCAGAGGTATTGCAAGATGGATTAGAGGCCTCACCTGTTAGATGCAAAATAAGCCCAGGAACTCAATAAATAAAATTAGGTCTGCTGTATGTGATGGTTTAGATACACTAACCAGAGTCTCAGTCTTCTTGCAGTCAGGGAAAGGACCACTGGACAACATGACATGACCAGGTTCAGTTTAGGTGTATCAAGAAGAGCACAGACTAAGGGAAAGCTTTGCACTCGTACACACAACGATATGGTCAGATAGCTGACACTCACCCCAATTACCACTCCAGAGGGCATGCACAGCCTACACCAGGCACCCTCAGTGCCAGGCTCCAGGCCAGAGTTAAAGGCTTTATTTCAAAGCCTAACTGGTCCCCTACTTTGACACATTTGGGCAGCAACACAAGAGGACACTAACCCTCTGTATGTACATGTATGTGTGTGCCTAAGTGCCAGCAATTGTAAAAGGGACTACAGGTCACAGGGAGCCACAAAATTGTGTTGCCAAACACTAGACAGAATGAAAAATGTGCACACTATCTTGGCAAACTCCAATGCCATGTATCAGTGTGTACGCAGACACTTGTAACTCACCAGCAAAACTCAGGCTAGTCTAACAGGCAAGTAGGTTGAGAGGTCTGAGTCAAGTATCAGTCTGTAAGATCGAAGGCCAAACTCCTGAAGAAGACAAGAGTCTGCAAGTAGGCAAGTCAAGGGGCCACAAGCTTTCCTAGACACCCAAAAGATCAACAGGATGATCATGGGTCTGCAGCAGCAGAGAGGCTTCTGTGCTTAAAGAGGTCTGAGCAGCAACTGGAGTGGGGATGTAAGCCTGGTGGGCTTGTATGTTCAAGTGTCAGCAACTGCAGAGCAGTTTGGAGCAGCTGCTTTTAACATATCTGGATGCATCCACTTATATCTTTTCTCTCTCTCCTCTTCTCCCCAATTTTTTTCTAAACAACTCCTAGCTTTTTGTTCTACTTGGTCACCCAAATCATGACCAAAACAAGGTTGTGGCAGATCCTGCTCATCACTAAGAGCCAAAGCTGTCTGGGCTGCCTTACCCCATCCTTCCTCCCATACATGTTTCATCATTTTGAACTGAGCAATCATCTCTGCATTGGACAGCAATGTGTTTCTAGGGATAGCCTGATCTTGCACAAATATTATGCAGGCAAGAAAATTTCCATCTCTAGTACTACCTTGAGTCCCAACGCAAAATTTCACTGAGAAATTATAATCACCCCTTTGCCAGAAAACTCACTATGGTTCAAATACTGGCTGTGAAACTACCTATGCTCACTGTAACAACTACATAAAAAGAAATTGTCAGTTGCATAGGTCACACATTGATAGAGTTCCTTCCTGTTGCCTTGGCAGTGTCTCTGATTATAGCAAAACCATGCTCATTTAATGACTGCCTATTGTCAGCAAAACAATTTTGAGAACTTTTATAAAAAGTACTTTAAAAAAAAAAATATACACACACACACACATATATTTATATATATATATATATGTGATTGGTTTAGACTGTATTGCTGGTGAACCTTCATTTAACAGGTAGGCATTTCGCACCATCTTGTGGCCAAGGAGAAGCATTTCAGGTCACAGTTCAGTTTTACTCTCAATTTCCTAATCTTCTTTAATCTGCTTCTAAGGAAATAGCTTCTTCCCAACTACCTATACCAGGGTATGGAATTAAGAAAGGCATGTTGGCATGCTCCAAGCTGGTGCAATGCTTACCTGAGGCCCATGTACATTGATTCTGTACTGAATCTATCACTTTAAGGAATCTGCATAGCTGTCAGAAATCTGTAATTGAGGATGTTTTGGTACCACAACTCCAGCAGATAATGAAAAGTGAGGTAAAACAACAGCACAGCTTAGGAAAAGGGATGCTCATCAGAATAACAGGATTGTTTTGGTTGGAAAAGACCTCTAAGATCATCAAGTCCAACCACCAACCTGACCACCACAGCCATTAAGCCACATCCCAAAGTATCATCTCCACACATTTCCTGAACACCTCCAAGGATGGTGACTCCACCACCTGCCTGGGCAACTGACTCCTATGCCTGACTACTCTTCAGTAAAAACTTTTTCCTAATATCCAACCTATACTTCCCCAGCACAATTTCTGGCCATTTCCTCTCATTCTATCACTTGATACTAGGGAGAAGAGACCAACACCCACATCACTGTAACCTCCACTTACTATGGGCCTTTTTTTTTCTTCTTCAAGTGGAACACAGAAGAAAAAAAAAAAAAAAAAAAAGGAAATTTCTTTAAATATAGGAGTGGATAGGAGTGGAT
>WBNM01023858.1:41388-52199 GCA_013399055.1 Ramphastos sulfuratus
GGGATGAGGTGATAGAAAGCGGCCCTACGGAAAATAACTTTGGGGTGCTGATGGATGAGAAGCTGGACATGAGCAGACAGTGTAAGCTTACAGCCCAGAGGACAAATCACATCCTGGGCTGCATCAAAAGATGCGTTGCCAGTAAATCCAGAGAGGTGATCTGCCACTTACTTTGCTCTGGTGAGACTTCACCTGGAGCTCTGTGTCTAGGTCTGGAGCCCTCAATGTAAGAAGGATATAGACCTGATGGAGCAGGTCCAGAGGGAAGGTGACAAAAATGATGAGGGGGTTGGAGCACCTCTGCTATGAGGACGGGCTGAGGGAGCTAGGGGGGTTCAGCCTGGAGAAGAGGAGACTCCGTAGAAGACCTAATAGTGACCTTCCAGTACTTGAAGGGGGGCTACAAGAACGATGGAGAGAGACTGCTTACAAAGGCCTGTGGTGATAGGATGAGGCGAATGGCTTCAAACTAGAGAAAAGCAGATTGAGATTGGAACAGGCTCTTTCCTATGAGGGTGGTTGGGGTTTCTCAGGAAGGTGATTGGGGCTCCATTCCTGGAGATTTCAGCTTAGCTGTGCAATTTTCACTATTTCTTCACTGGTACAGCTTTAGTCTCCTCGGCTGTTGACTGACTTTTTGCTGTTCTGGCTGAAACGGTTTTCTTAAGTTTTGCAAACTTGCATTTACATGCAGACTGAAAAATAAAAGTTAACCTAAATGTCCAAAGATTAGACCTATTTATTAAAAAAGGTTTGTGACATTTTGCAGCCATGAAAGCCTAACTTTGCTCTACTTATTGAGCACTGAGCTTTAATGATTAATACAAAACTTTCATTTTTCTCAATTCACATATTTCTTTTTTATTCTTCTATTCCTCTATCAGCAAAACAGCTTTCCCCACCCTCCTCCCCGGTTTTTTGTATGCTTCTTTTTGTTTGGGATTTTTTTTTTGACTTTGTTTGGTTTGGGGGGTTCTTCTGTTTGTTTTGTTTGCAGGGGGTTGTTTTTGTTTGGCTTCTTGTTTGTTAGGTTGTTTCATTTGGTTTTGTGGTTGTTGGTTTTGTTCATTTAGGGTTTTCTTCTTTGGTTTGGATTTTTAGTGTTAGAGGTGGTGGTAGTTTGGTTTTGGTTTTTTTGTTGTCTTTAAAGTAAGCACATTGCTGAACCTAAGAGTCAAGGGTCTGAGACAGCTACGTGTGTAGCACACTGTTTTTCAATGTGCTGTGTTAAAAGGAGAAGACACACCACAGTTCATACACCAGCTTATCTTGCCTGGCCAATTTGAAGGCATTTGCAATATTAAACTACCAGGATGAAGACAGAGGTAGAAGAACCCGGGGCACCTCCAACATTCTGTTCTTCAGAAATTATCTGCTCTATAACTTCCATCAACATTTCCAGTTTTTGTACATTTTTTTACTGCTCACATGTTTCTCATCAGTGAGGTAAAGTGATCTAGCTTTGTCAGTCTTTGGCAGCTGCAGCAATGGTTAAAGAACTTGGGCAGTTTAAATTCTGCTGTACTTCAGCACTGCTATGAGAAAAGGTGACAACACCCATTCACTTTAATTTACTTGGTGCTCATGCCTAGAATTATCTGTACAGTGTAAAAATAGCAGACTTCCAAGCTGCAACTTACATCGCACAGAGGTTCTTTTCCTTAAACATTCCTAGTTTCAGGAAAGTGTCTTCATATATCCACTAGCCAAAAAAAATTGGTACATCCTGCTTCTTTTCCTTATTTTGTTGTTTCTACTGTGGCTGCAGATCAGATATTTATGTCTCAACAGTAGCTCTGAAACACCCTGCAGCCACAGAACTACCTTCCTGAAATCTAGCAGTACTAATTTTGCCATAATTCTTTAAGATGAAGAATATTTCATGTATCTTGCAACAGTAAAGAGCTTGTGAACGAGGCCTTAACAAAAAACCCAAAAGTCACCACCACATATGCCTTCTCCAGAAATCAAAATCCTAGGTAATTTTTCATGGTTTTCTTAGCCAATAGGTTCATCTTCTCTCTCTGTTCAGAAGTTCACTAGCAAAACATCAATCACTTAAGAGACTCTTTCATATAAAGAGACCTGACAGTGTATTTTGTAGGTTTTGATACTATTTTTAAGTAGCCAGCAGAAGGCAATGTCAAAATAATAAAATTAGTCCACATAAATGGTTGTACTGACATCATTCACAGGTCATGTGGGCAACAAAGACCTAAGGATGTGATACAGTCAGAAATCAGCTACAAAAGGAACCCTAGAAGAAACAGTGTCAGAGGGTATTAAAACAAGAGAAATTGAAGTATCATTTAACTTCCTTATCATTACTCCATTTTATAGTATATTTGTATGATGCATGGAGAAATCATAAAATAAAATTACTTCAGTAACTTCACTAACTTGTCCTGAGCTCAAGAGAGAATCAGAATCAGTCTCTGTGAAATCAAAAATACCGGCCAGAACGTGAAATTTGGATTACTATCTCTACCTTTTCCATCATTTTGTTTCTATTTAGCAGGGCTAGATGAACTAACAAATCAGCAACCAAGAGATACTTTAATCTGCCCAACACTTGTGTATTGCCTTGTATTGCCTCAGAGGTTTTTCGGTCTTGTGCACTGAATCTGTGCTGCATTCTGGTCAGCAATGAACAAAGGAAAGCTTTTCATTTAGTCTTCTACAAACAAGTTAGACTCAAGACAATTTGATACATTGTGGGTGACAACTGGTAACTTCCCTCAACGGCTTCCTTAGAAACTGTCAAAGTCCAGCCTTCCAATAAAAGAAGTGACTTAGAAACATACTCCACAAAACTTGTCTTTAACAAAGAAGTATTTGCTTTAAAAAGTCCTATTAGTCTTTACAAAACTGATGCTAACCTAAGAATAAGAAACCAGAAGCCTCTGTTTTTGAAACTCTACTAAATCCCTAAGACAGAACACAGGAAACAGGTGACTGTCACTGCTGCTTCAACTAGGGTAGGAATGAAGGACCAAAGGGAAGAGTGGAAGAGAAGAGACATCTCAGCTGAATCGAAAAATGTATTTAACCCAATTCATTGAGCAAAGAGAGTTACTCAGCCTGCTTTAGCTTACTCAGAGGGCTAACACATTTCTGCTGCAGACTAGGAATGTGCACAAGTTCAGTTACCAAAACTCAGTGGATGGGTAGTAACACCACCATGAAAACAAGTTACGTGCTCAAGATATATTGAGTGTTAGAAAGTGATAAAAGTGCTTATAAGTTTAGTGCTTTCTAGCAGTCACAGCTCCTTGTCACTCAATGAAAGCACTGATGTAATTAAGGATATAGCAACTGGGTTTTTCAACATGGTATTTGATAATGTCTCATGAAAAATCATTGCACTGTGCAGCATTCTTAAACTATGTTTTTAAGTGTTTTGTCTTTTACTCACTGACTGACTGATTCACCTCCAGTCTTGTCTCCATCTGCCTCCTCGTCAGTATCAGAGTCAGCTCCACCTTTGCCTAGAAATACACAGTTTCAAACAAGACAATTTAGGCAAATTTTATAATTAATGCTATAGTTAGGCTTAGTCTTAGTAACTCTATTGTAATCAGCAGAAGAGGGTTTCCCAAGCCCAGGTAAAGCAAGTGTCCTCAAATTAAACTTAGTGAAAATGAAAAACCTTTATGTGTTTTCTGCTAGGCACATGGTTGGCCTTTTTGTAGCCAGTCTCTTTTCAGTGGTAACTAGTGAGAAGACAAGGGGCAATGGATGTAAACTCAATCACAGGAAATTCCACATGAGAAAAAACATTTTTACTGTGAGGGTGACAGAGCAGTGGAACAGGCTGCCCAGAGGCTGTGGAGTCCCCTTCTCCATTGGTCTTCAGAATCTACCTGGACATGTTCCTGTGTGACCTGCCCTAAGCGGTCCTGGTTTGCAGGGGGATTGGACTCAATCTCTGGAGGTCCCTTCCAACCTCAAGCATTCTATGACTCTACAATTACGACAACAGAACAGCAATTGCTCTTACAATACTACTGGGACTGAAAATGAAGCACAGGAGACAGAACCAATTGAAGCTACTCTACAGCATTCCAGATTTGCAAAGTTACAGGTAACTGAGAAGAAAGCAGTATCTTTATGAATAAATTCTACAGTCCTCCAACACCAGTTGGAAGTTCAGTATGACACTAAAAAGCTAGAGTATCATATTCTTAATAAAAGTACATGAACTGTGTGTCTCAGCAGAGCAGAGAGATCCACTAAGAATCCTATACCTACACACCAAATACTGCAGTGCAATAACTAATTAAGCTTGTACTGCAGTACATCAGATTTCCCCTGCATACAACCAGAAGGCAACTTAATGTAAGTTTAACTAAAATAATGGATTTCAAACAATACTGCCCTAGCTTTGTTTTTCTCATCAAGCCAAAAGCTTTGTTTAGGTACTAAAGAAAACAAAATTCTGTTGGTGTTTTCTCGGTGTGTTCTTAATAGCTTCTAAATCAATGGATGATTTAATTCAAGCTTAAAATATAAAAGTTAGCATACATACTTGTATACACATACTATATATATTATTACTAGCCTATGTATTTATGTTATAGTAATACATATCTTGTTGCCTTCGGGTTGAAGGCGTGGCAACCTGGTTCAGGAACGGTACAACAGCCAAGCCAGGCTGTTCGGTCCATCAGCACACAGACACCAATGTGGTGGATGGCAAATGGCGTTTATTGATAAGCAGCATAGCATTATATAGTCAAAGTTTGCTATGTCAGTTCCGTCTGCTTGCATCATAACTGACCGTTATTGGCCAAAGGCTATTAGAGGTGTGACCTTTCTTTCCATACAGCACAATTATCTTCCGGCCACCAGACCCTGACTACCACAATATGTGTACTAGCATCACTCTTCACAGCTACTTGAAAGGAGGTTGTAGTGAGGTGACTGTTAGACTCTACCCAGGTACCAAGTGACAGGATGAGAGGAAACGGCTTCAGGTTGCATGAGGGGAGGTTTAGGTTGAATATTAGAAGAAATTTCTTCACTGAAATGGTTCTCAAACACTGGAATGGGCTCCCTGCGGAGGTGGTTGAATACCTATCCCTCAAGGTGCTTAAAAGACACACAGATGTGTTGCTAAGAGACATGGTTTAGCACCAGACTTGGCAGAGTTAGGTAACAGTTGGACTTAATGATGTTGAAGATCTTTTCCAACCAAAATGATTCTATGACTCTATATGCACATATATATACACACACTAATATATACTTACTAGTAAGGGTCTATACATGCTAGTAGCAAGAAACAAAAATTCAGTTTAGAGGCAGACTATAACTGCAGTGGACCGTGCAGCAGTAACTAAAAGTTAAGTTCATACCTTCAAGTATCTTCAACAGTTTTTTTTCAGATAATAGCTCCAACTGCTCCAAGCAAAGCCTTTTGATTTCTTCCATTGAACAGCTCTAAGATCAGTAAGACAGACCATAAATTACTAAAAGGTTTTGAGGGCAGACCCTAAGTGGTACTTGAACTGCGCTGAATGAAGAGCTGACTCAGATTGCCAGTCCTTTCCCCATTGAGGCCTGCACTGATGCAGCTGCTGAAGAACATCTGTTTTGTAGCTGTTTCAGTTTTGACAACTACCAGAAATGGCATGTGTTTTTTTTATGAGAAACTAAATACACCCCATCAGCTCCTTGATCTATGGCTTCAAGTTTTCACTGCAGTTGCAATACTCAGCAGTAGGAATACCATGCCATGTGTGTGAAGCATGGGAGAGCTTTTGTAGCCCTGATTACTCCTAATTCTCCCTCACCTGGGAGCAAGTGAATTACATAATTACTCCTACAAAGACCAGAAGCTGTATGCTGACTCCAAGTTCACAAACTGCTCTTGACAACAAACCAATGGTTGTGTAACATAAAAATAAAACATAATCCTTATGTAAATTGTGATCCATTTCTCATGTTTGATACATACCACATGCTGACATATTTTATGGGTGTTCCAGTTAACTTCACATATTTCACACTATTTGGTATCCTCTTGATGAAACAGAGTCATAGTTTCTTTCATGCTTTCAAAGGAACTATGAAATCATGTACAAGTGCCAAAATTAGGAAGTGCTGAGCATATTGTAATCTTCACAACTCTACTGTAGGTTTAGTTCTACAGCACTAGGCAACTTGCTTTCAAACTCAGTAATGCCTTTGCCCCCAGCTGCTCCAGATTTCTCCCAGAGATGAGAAATGGATGAGACTGTATAAAATGTTTAAAATAAAATAGTCCTGCCTCACTTACATTAATATTACTTGACAAATAAATATTAAATATTAAAATTAACAAACATCACACAAATCCTATTTCATATGCAGCATCTAATTCTGTGAAGGCTGCAAGCTTAAATTAGATTTACCAAGTCCTGCAGTACACAAGACACAAAAAGCATACGCTCTAAGCCAGTAAAGCTCTGGAAATACTACCACTGAATTCCACAGAAGTTACAGCTTCAGAAGCTGCTTATCAAGACAGGTTTTATCTAATGACTTATCTCAAGAGAGCTTAATTACAAAGATATTCAGCTGATGCAAAGAGAAATCAAACTTTTATGAATAAATCAGCACATTTATTACTGAACAACACTACACAACTTATTTCATGCAATTATTAAACTCCTTCTGCACTGAACTAACCAGTACAAGCAGATGATAGAAAAAGCAGCAGCCTGCAGTTTAGCAAAGGCTGAGCAGTGGAAAAAGAACAAGCTGGAATAACTATATCAAACCTTTTAAAAGTCTCACTTCAAGAGACTTGATATCTTTATTTAAGAAACACAAAGGCAGTTTTTAAGCTGGAAAGCCATTAGACTCGAGAAATAAATAAGTTTTGTAACACTAGTATTCAAGATTGTAAAATGTACATAAACAGAAAGTGTACTTCAATACCTTTAAAATATCAGGCAGCATCTTCTGCAGTTTTCTCTCCCCTATGACACAGAAACACTGTTGCAGCATTTCCTTCTTGTCTGTGATGTAAAAACTCACAGGTTTGAGCGAGACACTGAGATCTAATCCTCCTTCTTCTATATCACTGGGTTCTTCAGGTTCCTGTACTTTCTCTCCAGATGGTACGTTGCATTTTGCTTCCTAAAATCAAGGTGGACAAGCACAATTTTCACATTTCTGAGCAACCTGAAAAGGAAACTTGGAGCTTCATTTGTGCTTGCAGTAGTTTTCCCATCACGACTGCAAAATACATCTTAAGATGGACTTCTGAGCTTGCAAATTGTTTTGGTTTGCAAGGTAACTGTATCACGGAAGCTCTATTTTGGTTACTGAAACCATTCTCACACTAGGGGAAATTTCACAAGCTTCCAAGACACAAAAAGGTACTTTTAAATATTAACTGGGAAACATTATTTGCAAATACCTAGTTGCTGCTTAGGCTAAAAGCATCCTTTAAGGCAGAATAAATGTGCCTGATTTGCTGTGCAACTAAATCACTAATCTGATAACTTACAGCTGCCCTGCTAAGAAAGGATTTGGCATACAATCAGATCTTCCATACATCAGAGCCTCACAGGTAAGAGAAAACTGCTAGAAATACCTTATGACAGCCCTCGCAAGTCCCTCGGGAGTGCATCTGGTGACAGTTTTTGTGCTCGCGTATCGACACCTACGAGAACAGACTCACACCCCTGCGAGCACCGCGGTCGGGGGCACGTCTGGGCACAGCCCCGCATCTCATACACCTGGGAAAACGCAGGCCCGGCCTCCCCGGGACGTGCCCGGGGCGCACCACGGCTCTGGCCGCCTGGGCCGTGAAGTCCTTTCCGCACATCTCTCCCAGCTACCTGCCCCAGTCCGTTCCTCTGTGCAGCTGCGACCTGTCCCGTTCTGATGGAAGGTACCGGGTCCTGTCTCTGTGGTACAGACCAGGGCGAAAAGCCGACACAATCAGCCGACCCAGAGATAGGCACAGCCGCCTTTCCCCCGACCCTCCCCACAGCCAACGCACGCCGTCAACAACGGCAGGGGCACGGCGCTGGCCTGGAGAGACGGTTCCCGAACGCGGTCACTCCGCGGCGGAGCAAGCAAAAGCAACGGCCAAAGCCGCCAAGCGCCTTCCCCGCCTCTCTTTCTCCTTGCCGCGCTACCTCCGCGCCACCGTGGCTGGACTCGGTGCTCCTCCGCTTCCTCTCGCTGCCACCTGCCCCCGCGGCACCCGCCGGACAGCAGGAACGAGACCGGCGCCGTTTCTTTTCTTTGGAGGACTTCCTGCCCGGCATCGCCCCGCCGGGAACCACCGCTGCCTCACCTCCGCGCGCCCAGGGCGCGCTCCGCTTCCGGGAGAGTCCTGATAGGCTGCCTCGTTCCGCGGCACCGCCCCTTCCGCGCGCTGGGAAGCGAGGGACGCTCACGGCTTGAGATGGTGGAGTGTTCTGGGCCGGGCCGGCGGTGGCTCTGCGTGGTCGCCCTGCTGTCCTGCCAGACCTGGGCTCTTCACCCGCTGTGCGGAGACAGGTCGGCGTACGGGACGAGGCTCTTCTCCCGTGACTGCGCAGAAGCGAGTGCTGGGGCTGTCACCGCACTCTTTAACGAGGGTTCCACAGTAACGAGCAGCTATCAGTTTGTGGGAGCATTGCGCAAGCTTATTTTCAGTTGGAAAAGAGGTCTAAAATCATTACATCCAACCGTAAATCCCATCACCATGGCCATAAAACCACGTCCCAAAAGTGCCAGGTTCACGTTTCTTGAACACCTCTGGGAATGGTGACTCCACCACCTTCCTGAACAGACTGTTCCAATGCCTGTCCACTCTTTCCATGAAGAATACCCTATCTAAACCTGTCCTAGCACAATTTCAGACCATTTCCTTTCATCCTATCACCTGATACTAGGGAGAATAGTAGGATACTAGGATACTTCAACAGCTGAGGACATCCCACTAGAAAGTCTCTATTCATGTTCTGCCTGAAGGGGGAAAAAAATAAAACAACCAAAAAACCCTGTAATGCTGATTTGTCTAATCAGGTTCTAGTCTTTGCTTGTATTTCACTTACTCTGTTGTTCCAGAGTAACGTCTCAGATCTGCTTAGGAATTGTTAAAGCTGCTGTTCTGAGCCACTTGTATGAAGCTTTAAGCAACAGGTTACACATCACAGTACACACCTTAATTTGCTTCTTCTGTAACCTTCTGTCTCCTGAAGTTTGTTCTTCATGGTTTGATGTATTGCTAACTTCTGCTGACATGCATGCTCCATTAAAAGTGGTTCACACGTGGATATAGTCATAATTTTAAAATCCAGTACTTGTATCCCAGTGAATGCTAATGTCAACATTAAATTTAGTTTTCCTATGGTATTTCATGAGTACTGCAGAAGTGTGACACAAACTGCTTTTCGTATGATGCAAACAAGTAGGAATAACCAGTGAAGTCCATTAAGGGCTTCAACATCTTTACCAGTGACCTGGATGAGGGGATCAAGTCTACTGTCAGTAAATTTGTGGATCACACCAAGTTGGAAGGGAGTGTTGATCTCTTGGAGGGTAGGACGATGCTGCAGAGGGACCTGGACAGGCTGGGTGTGGTGGGTTAGGAACGTACCCTGCCCTCCCCCCCCACCATGTGGAATTTACGAGATCAGCTCAGATGGCTTGGAAGTAAGATAAAGCTGTATTTTACAGCAAGCTAAATTTACAAGCATATATACAAAATATATTTGTATGTATTTAAAATTATATACAATATAGAAATAGTACAGAAATACAGTCTTCTTCCCTGGACAAAGAAAGCCCAGAAGGGGCCAAGACCACCNTGATGCTAGTGCCTATTGGCCAGTTTAATTTTCAAAATGATATATTTAATGGGGGGTGATTTAGAAACATTGGCCTTTCTGCCTTTTTCTGCCTTTTTCTGCCTGCCTTGACTCTCCACCGGGAGCAATACCCCATTCACGGCTTGTTAACTGGGAATTGTGGTGGCCACGTGTTTGCAGCTGGCACTAGCAGCTTAGCAGCAACTCAGCTCTTCTCTCCTTCCCTCTATCTGGAATATTTTGTATTTTACCACGGGATTGTTATCGTGTTGGAAGCATCCTTGTACAGGAAATTTACTCTGAGACCAAGGTGTCATGAGTACATCTGCTAGAGTTAATGCTAAGGCTCTGTAAGCATAGTTAGAATTTTTCCTGGTTTTGCATTTCTATTTTCCAAGTTCTGATTGTTTAAACTGTTTAATTCTGTATTTATAAATATCCTTTGTGCAACTATTTCCTGTCAACTGAAAATCCAAAGAATCTCAGGGAATTTTCTCAAATTTTTGAATATTAATAATAAAAATTAATATCATACAGAAATTAATAATCATAATTCACATTCTATTATTAATATCTACCACAGCCTCTTAGCAAAACAATTAATGATATAGACTTTATCATTATTTTCTTTTACAACCAATGATCTAATGTAGTTAGATTCTCCACTGAACATTCAGGAAAGTACCAATTACTCTTATCAGGATATTCCAATAAGCCTTAAACTACTAGACTGAGTCAGTGGGCTGAGGCAAATGGTATGAGATTGAACAGGACCAAGTGCAGGGTCCTACACTTTGGCCACATTAACCCCATACATACAGACTGAGGGATGAGTGGCTGGAGTGCAGCCTGGCAGAGAGGGACCTGGCAGTGCTGGCTGAAGATGAGCTAGCAGCGTGCCCAGGTGGCACAGAAGGCCACTGGCATCTTGGCCGCTATCAGCAGGACTAGGGATGCAATTCTGTCCTTGTGCTTGGCACCTTAAGTACCATGTGCAGTTCTGGGACCCTCACT
>WBNM01023860.1:0-28240 GCA_013399055.1 Ramphastos sulfuratus
ATCCACCCTAACCTGGTACAGTCCCTTACAGTCCTGACAATTCTATGATTCTATGATCCAGAGCTTGGAGTAACTCTGCTGTGAGGACAGGCTGAGGGATCTGGGGGTGTTCAGCCTGGAGAAGAGAAGGCTCAGGGGAGACCTAATAGCAGCCTACCAGGGCCTGAAGTGGGCCACAAGAAGGCTGCAGAGGGACTGCCGTGACAGGACAAGGGCAATGCTTTGAAATGAGAGCAGAGCAGATTTAGATTGGATGTTAGGAACAAGTTCTGCACCAGGAGGGTGGTGGAGCACTGCAACAGGCTGCCCAGTGGGGTGGTTGTACTCCCACCCTTGGAGGTATTCGAGATGAGGCTCAACAGGGCTCTGGGAACCCTGATCTAGTTGAGGATGTCCCTGCTGACTGCAGGGGGAGTTGGACTGGCTGCCCTTTGGAGGTCCCTCCCAGCCCAGCCCATTCCATGATCCTAAGAAGTTCTGCACCATGAGGGTGGTGGAACACTGCAATAGGCTGCTGAGGGAGGTAGTTAAATATCTCCAGGGATCTCAAGGCTCACCTTGAGATGAGGGCTCTGAGCAACCTGATCTAGAGGAGGATGTCACTGTTGACGGCAGTGGGGCTTGGACTGAATGACCTTTGGAGGTCCCTTTCAATCCAGGCCATTGTGTGATACTATGATCCAGGCAGTTGAGATGCTGGGAGGCTGTTTGGATAAACACTGTGCACACACAAAACATTTCCTGCACAGAATCAACAAAGCCTTCCTGCAAAACAAGAAACCCTGAGCAACTTTAAATAAAGATATATCTATATCTTCAATGTTTACAAACCATTTGTCTCGTTCTAACATATTCTAACCCATATTTCTATAGGCATCTCAAAGGGAATCCTAGGAAAAGGTTTTTTTTCAATCTAAATACACAACATTGCATTATTATTATTATTTTTTCCTGTCTCCCAAGCTAGAAATTACAGAGAAAGGGAGAAAATAAACAAGGTACTCACTAGTCTAAACAAGCAAATGAAAGCTGCTATCAGAATGGCATTTTATCCTGGTTTAAACTTCCTCCCACACCAGGCACAGCACCAGAAGACAATTTCAAACATTGTTGAAAATACCTCAAAGATTAAGATGCTTTTTTGCCACAGAGAATCGTTGCAGTTGGAAAGGATCTCTGGAGACCATCTAGTCCAATCCTCTGTCTCAAGCAGGGTCAGCTACAGCAGATTGCTCATGGCTGTGTCCAACCCAATTTTGAGCATCTCCAGAAGTGGAGACTCCATAACCTCTCTAGACCACCTGGGCAAGCATTTGAACACCTGCAGAGTGTTCTCACAGAATTAACCAGGTTGGCAAAGACCTCTCAGATCATGGAGTCCAACCTATCACCTAACCCCTCTAATTAACTAACTTTAAGTTGAATTAACTGCTGGAGAGGGAGCCAGGGCTATGATAAGAACACACAGATTACAAAATCAGGATTTGTTTGGGTTTTCTAATAAAGGTGGTCTAAAATAATCTTTTCATTATCATTTCCTCTCTCTCTTTCAGCTGAGTAAACATTTTTTTCCCCTAACTCAAACAGCTAGAAAGTCACAAAAATTTGCTGGAGTGGAGATTCTTGTTCCTCTTTCATGGTCATAGAATCACAGGATAGTTTGGATTGGAAGGGACCTTAAAGGTCATCTAATTTTAGCCCACCCTACACCTCCTACTAGACCTGGTTGTGCATCTCCTGTCTCCAGGTGGATTTTGATGTGGTTTGGTCTAAATTAGACACCTGAGACAGTCATCTGAGAAGACTGACAGTATCTCAGCTGGCTTCTGCATGCTGTATCCATCCTGTAGTTGTTGCATTTGTCAGCTCCACACAGACATCTGACTCTAAGTGGCATCTCAGCTATCATTAGATGCCTGCATTTGGGTGAATGAGTAGAGCTTCACAAGACTGATCAAGATGATGAAATGATCAGAAGGCTGGAGCACCTCCCTGAAGAGGCAGGCTGAGGAGTTGGCAGGTTTCAGCCTGGAGAAGAGAAAGCTCCAACGAGACCTTAGAGCAGCTCTCCAGTACCTGAAGAGACCAGGAGAGCTGGGGAGGGACATTTGACAAGGGCTTGGAGTGATAGAATGAGAGTGAATAGCTTTGAGCTGGGAGAGGGGAGCTTGAGACTGGAGATTAGGAAGAAATTCTTTGCAGTGAGCGTGGTGAGACACTGGTGCAGGTTGCTCAGGGATGTTGTAGATGTCTCCTCCTTGAAGGTGTGCAAGGCTTGGTTGGATGAGGCCTTGAGCAGCCTAATCTATTTGGGGATGTCCTTGTTGATGGCAGGGGGCTTGGACTACATGACCTGTAGAGGTCACAGACTCACAGAAACATGCAGGTTGGCAAAGCCCCTCAGGATCACCAAGTCCAACCTAGAATCCTACTCTACAAGATTCACCTGAAACCATAGCCCTAAGCACCACATCCAAACCACCCTTAAACACAGCCAGGCTGGGTGACTCCCCCACCTCCCTGGGCAGCTCAGTCCAGTCTCTGATCACTCACTCCCTGAAAAACTTTTTCCTAATGTCCAATCTAAACCTCCCCAGTCTCAGTTTGAGGCCATTCCCCCTTGTTCTGTCTCCAATTACCTGTGAGAAGAGACCAGAGGTCCCTTCCACCCCAATGCATTCTATGATTCTATACTTCTGTGCTTCTATGCTGCTGTGATTCTAATCTGTGCCCATTTCCTCTCCTCCTGCCAGCAGGCACCACAAATATCAGGAAAAAGCTACTCCAGCCTGACTACAGTGGCAGCTAACAGTGCTCAATGAAGCTTAAACTACTCTCTTCTAGGAGTTTTCCCTTTTTCTGATTTAAGGATCTGCAGGAAAGTGTGCAAGAATGATTCCAAGCTCATGAGAATGCACAAGAAAAAACCTGAGAACTGAGATTTGCAAATGGAGTTCAACCAAATTATTGTCCTTAGCAAAATTGAATTCTTCCTGGTAAGCCTTTTCTTCATACTCAGTCTTCATTGAAGAAGAACCTGAGTGTTAGGTTATGTCCATATGAAATACCCTAAAGAATGATGATTATGTGGACCCAGGGAGGTGTTCAAGGCCAGGTTGGATGAAGCCTTGAGCAGCCTGTGCTAGTGGAAGGTGTCCCTGCCCATAGCAAGGCAGTTGAAACTGGACGATCATAGAATCACAGAATGGTTTAGTTTGGAAGGGGCCTCAAAGCTCATTCAGTTCCAACCCCCTGCCATAGGCAGGGACACCTCCCAGTAGTACAGGTCACTCAAGGTCTCATCCAACCTTGAGGTCTTTAAGGTGCCTTCCAACTCAGCCCATTCTGTGATTCTATACTTTGCAGAGTTAAATTTCTGTTAGCATTCAAGCTCTGATGAAGTGAGGATTACATAACAAAGAAGTACCTTTTTTTTTTTTAATTACTCTGTCAAATGAGCCTCATTAACGCCAAGTCTCATCATAGTAATTGCTTAAGAGCCAGGCATTAGAACATCTAACATCACTCTGTTCAAGCTGAATAGCATTTTTGTCTCCATACTGATTTCTGACAGGGTAGGAATAGGAGAAGTGGAACACGGCTTAGAACAAAAGATCAACAAGAAATCTATGGGAACAGAAAACTAACAAATGGGATTTAGTGCATTTAGTTCTCTTCCCTGCAGCACAACCTAACATCAAGTGTAAGTTACCCAATTGTTAGATTTTGTCCATTTGAAATGCCTGAAAAAAATATAATTATGTGGACCAGACTGATGGATATAGAATCATAGAATCAGTCAGGGCTCGAAGGGACCACAAGGATCATCTAGCTCCTACCCCCCTGCCATGGGCAGGGACACCTCACACTAAATCAGGCTGTCCACAGTCTCATCCAGCCTGGCCTTAAACACCTCCAGGGATGAGGCTCCACCACCTCCCTGGGCAATCTGTCCCAGGCTCTCTTGCAATATCCCTTTGATGGCATCTGATAATAAAATGGCAGGGAATCACAAAATGTTTCGAGTTGGAAATGACCTCCAAGCTCATCCAGTCCAACTATCAACCCAACACTGCAATGGCCATTAAACCANGGCAGGGGGTTGGAACTGGATGAGCTTTGAGGTCCCTTCCAACCTAAACCATTCTGTGATTCTCTCAGCCTCCTCTCCTCCAGACTAAACAATCCCAGCTCTCTCAGCCTCTCCTCACAAGGACATGCTCTCCAAAGCCCTCACCAGCTTTGCTGCCCCTCTCTGGCCACATTCCAAGCCCTCGGTCCCTTGTCATGACAATCATTTTACTCTCTCAAACTCTTGCTATACAAATGACCACTATGTGACTTTAATAAAACACTGGTTTTGTTTTTTTTTTCTCTCATCACAGCTCATTAGGTTGGGCAGGACCTTACACTTCTTGGGATGTCCAAGAAGTTTGGAGCTGTATCCCAGCTCTGTGGAACATCTGTCTGAACTTCACAGAATCACAGAGTCACAGAATTAACCAGGTTAGAAAAGATCTCTGAGGTCATTAAGTCCAACCTATCACCTAACCCTTCTAATTAACTAAAACAGAGCACCAAGTATGACATCCACTCTCTTTTTAAACATCTCCAGGGATGGGGACTCCCCCTCCTCCCCAGGCAGCCCATTCCAATGCCACTCACTCTTGCTGGGAAGCACTTCTTCCTAACATCCAGCCTAAACCTGCCCTGGCACAGCTTGAGGCTGTGTCCTCTTGTTCTATCACTAATTACCTGTGAGAAAAGACCAGCAGCAGCCTCTCCACAGCCTCCAGCACTGCATGGGGTTGTGGTGGCCACACTTGGCTGTGTTGGGTTGCTAGAAATTCAGTTGAGTTAAGCATGGAACCAGGAGCCAGGTTCAGGCCCTCTAAGAAGCTGGAAGCAGTGGATTTTTTTTTTTTCTACACTCTCAGAAATGAAGAATACATATGCTAGAAATAACCCAAACTTACATCTTTTGAGGGGGTTCATGTTGATTTGAAGGCTGAAAACAAGCTGAGATTGATGCCACCTTCGCTTGGCTTTCTCCTATAGCTCCACTCTATGTAGCTTTGCACATCTTGCAAGTGTTATTTGCCTGTGATCAGCTTAACCTGGGACTGAAACCTCTTCTTTTTTATTTTTTCTTTTTTTTTTTTTCCTAATTAATTCCCTTCCTACTGAAACAACTCTTCCTTGTAAAGAAGAAATTCTTTCCAGTGAGGGTGGTGAGACACTAGAACAGGTTGCCCAGGGAGGTTGTGGATGCCCCCACCCAGAGGCATTCAAGGTCAGGTTAGATGAGGCTTTGAGCAACCTGGGCTGGTGGGAGGTGTCCCTGCCCATGGCAGGGGAGTTGGAACTGGATATGTTTAAGGTCCCTTTCAACTCAAACTATTCTGTGATTCCATGATTCCTTTAGGCTTGCTTTGACTAGCACAGATAATTATCCACCATTGCTACCAAGACAAATCATTCTCCACTCTTGTATAACCCAGAACATGCTCATATAAAATCATAGAATCAGAGAATTATAGAATCTCAGTGGCTGGAAAGGACCTCGAAAGATCATCTGGTCCAGCCCCCCTGCCAGAGCAGGATCACCTAGAGCAGATCACACAGAAATGCATCCAGACAGTTCTTGCATAGCTCCAGTGAGGGAGATACTCTGAAAGGGAAACTATTTTAGGGGGAAAAAAAAAAAAAAACAACAGGTTAAAAGTTCTTCCTAGGAATAGCTTAGGGAAATGCAACCCAGGATTTTCATGTCATGAAGATCTAGGTCTTTGCTGGGAGCATGGCATTTGTCATCCAGAGCTTTCTGTGACCGCTCTGGTTAGTCTCATTCCTGAAACACAGCAGCTTCCCTGCATAAACATTAACATGTGCCTTTAATTTGTGGCTGCTGGCAGGCTTGGAATCTGTTGGATTTATGCAAGGGGAGCCTCAAGCCTGTTGTCATTGTGTGGTTTCAAGTGTCTCTTTGTTGGGAGGATGTGTGCAAAGGGCACTGCTAGCAACAAAATTGGATCTTCAGAGCAAGCCCTGTAAAGATTTAAAGCTGATGGAGCATACAGAAATCAGGGGAAATCACATAATCAGAGAATGTTGAGGTTTGCAAGAGATGTCTGGAGGTCAACAGGTCCAACTCCCCTGCCAGAGCAGGAGCACCCAAGGCAAGGCACACAGGAACACATCCAGATGGGTTTGGAAACTCTCCAGAGAAGACGACTCCACAACTTCTCTGAGCAGCCTGCTCCAGGGCTCTGCCACCTTTAACTTAAAGAGGTTCTTCCCTGTGTTTAGGTGGAGCTTCTCATGTTCAAGTTTATGCCTGCACCCCTTGGCTTGTCACTGGGCACCACTGAAAACAGCCTGGTCCCATCCTCCTGATACCCATCCTGTTAAGTATTGATCAGCACAGATGAGCTCCCCCCTCAGTGCTCTCTTCTCCAGACTAAAAAGCACACAGGAACTTTCACTTCAGCATGAGCAAAAACTTCCATGCTGTGAGAGTGACAGAGCCCTGGAGCAGGCTGCCCAGAGAGGTTGTGGAGTCTCCTTCTCTGGAGACTTTCCAAACCCACCTGAATGCATTGCTGTGTGCCCTGTCCTGCTTTGGCAGGGGGGTTGGACTGATGATCTCCAGAGGTTCCTTCCAACTCCTACCACTCTTTCTATGAGTCTATTGAGGTTTCTTTGATTTCAATGAGTTTTGTCCCCAATGGAAGGGGGATTTCAGGGTTCTACATTTCCAACAGCACTACAGAAGTTCTCTCCTCAAAGGAATGACTGAAAATCACACGAACATCAAGAAAAAAGAACTGTGGCAGGGCTTTTTTTCCCTCCTCCTGAAAACCTTTCTACAGCACATTCCCTGTAAACTTATGTAAACCCCACAGATGTCTACATTTTATAACACAGAGATATTTTTAACCAGTCCATCATCTGTGCCTTACTGCACTGAGGAGCTCTACACAGGCCACCATTGACATGAAACCTGGAAGCAACCCAACACCTGAATCCTCACCAGGGGTAAGATTTGCCTTCTCAATCTCGTTTGCCTTAAGGACTTTTGCAGAGGATGCTGCTAAAATGCATCATCACAGAATCACAGANTAGGATATGGAAAGATGACCCAAGTTAGCACCTGGAAAATAGTCCCACAAAGTGAAGATCTTTGTTGTGAGGTTGCTGTTAGAGGATGTGTTTAAGCACTGCAACACAGAGCTGTATGATGATATCTACCCCAGCCCTGCAAACCTGTTGTCACTCAGAGGAGATGCTGCAGCCATCCTGATGTAGTATTCATGGAATCATGGTATTGTCTTGGTTGGAAATGACCTCCAAGATCATTCAGTCCAACCCTCAACCCAACACCACCCTGGCCATTCGACTGTGTCCCAAAGTGCCATGGCCACAGGTTTCCTGAACCCCTCCAGGGGTGGAGACTCCACCATCTCCCTGGGCAGCCTCTTCCAATCCCTGACCACTCTTGCAGCAAAGACATTGTTCCTCATCTCCAAACTAACCTTCCCCAAACACAATTTCAGACCATTTCCTCTCCTATCACCTGATACTAGGGAGCAAAGCCCAACTCCCACTCCACTGCAACCTCCTTTCAGGGAGCTGTAGAGAGAAATGAGGTCTCCTCTCAGCCTCCTCTTCTTCAAGTTAAACAAACTCCCAGCTGCTCCTCCTCAGCCCTGTTCTTCAGACCATTCCCCAGCTTTTTTTGCCCTTTTGTGGACGTGCTCCAGCCCCTCAATGTCCTTCTTGGAGTGAGTGACCCAGAACTGAGCCCAGTGCTTGAGGTGCAGCCTCACCAGTGCCCAGTACAGGGGCACCATCACTTTCCTCGTCCTGCGGGCCAAACTATTGCTGATCCAGGCCAGGATGCTGGTGGCCTCCTTGGCCACTTGAGCACACTCCTGGCTCATCTTCAGATGCTGTCAACCAGCATCCCCAGGTCTTTCTCTACCAGGCAACTATCCAGCCACTCCGCCCCAAGCCTGGAGCATCCTCGGGGTTGTTGTGACCCAAGTGCAGCAGCTGGCACATTCTGCCTTGGCCATGGCATGCCACTTCTCAGCCAAACTCATTTCCTTGCATGTAATTCCTTAGAGGTTGTCAGTGCATCTCTCTAGCACTGCCTGGCTGAGCCTGCTCCGTGCTGGCCTGGGTATCTCCATGCTGCTCAGTTCTGCTGTGTAGACTGGCACATAACAGAAATGTTGGAGGGTTGGTTCACTGTTCAGCATGAGAATTCACAGCTCTTACATGAACTAGCAAGGACTCTTATTATGCAGCTCTGCAAATGAAGAATGTGACAGACCTGGGGTCACAACGAGGCTGAGAATGCCAGAAGGTTTTTGCAACAACAGTTTTGGGATGCTCGGTGTATGATGAATACTAAATGTGTAGATGAGAAATTAAATAGAGTTGTGCAGAGGAATTTGAGAGCCTGTTTAGTGGGGTTAAGAGATGAATAAGAGTGCAAGCTGAAAGCTGAAGGGAAGGTTTATTTCCTTTAACTGGCCCCTTTAATTAAAGTCCTTCATAGAATAGAAGTTAGGTGCTTACACAATTCAAAGGTAGATGACAAATCCCAGTCTTCACCAGGTGGTTGCTCTCTACATTGAGGGTGGTGAGACACTGGCACAGGTTGCCCAGGGAGGTTGTGGATGCTCCCTCCCTGGAGGCATTCAAGGGGCCAGGCTGGATGAGACCTTGAGCAGTCTGGTCTTGTGGAGCTATCTCTGCCCACAGCAGGGGAGTTGGAACTAGATGGTCTTTAAGGTTCCCTTCAACACAAACCATTCTATGAATCTATGAATCTGTCATGGATTTATTTACACAAGGAGTCTCCTCCCTCTCAAGAATCCTTACTGAACTCCTGAGATAGCAAAAAAAGATGAAAACTGTCCTAGAATCACAGAATGTCAGGGGCTGGAAGGGACCACAAAAGCTCATCCAGTCCAACCCCCTGCCAGAGCAGGAGCAGCTAGACCAGAACACACAGGAATGTGTCCAGGAGGCTTTTGAATATCTCTACAGAGGGAGACTTCACAACCACCCTGGGCAGCCTGTTCCAGTGTTCTGTCACTCTCACAGGGAAAAAAATCCTCCTCATATTTAAATGAAACTTCCTATGCTTCAGTTTCCACCCAGTGCCTCTTGTCCTGTCATGGGCATCACCCAGCAGAGCCTGGCTCCAGCCTCCTGGCACTCACTCTGCACACACTCATAAACATTGCCTCCTAGGTTCATTTTTCACATGTAGTGTGCTTTAAGGATCACTGCGGTTTTATCTCATAGAATCACTGAGGTTGGAAAAGACCTTTAAGGTCATTGAGCCCAACCAAAACCCAACTACCATGAGCACTAAGCTGTATCCCAAAGCTCCACATCTACAGCTGCTCGAACACCTCCAGGGATGGGGACTCCACCACCTCCCTGGGCAGCCTCTTCCAATCCCTGACCACTCTTGCAGCAAACTAATTTTTCCTCATCTCCAACCTAACCCTCCCCTGGCACAATTTCAGGCCATTTCCTCTCCTTCTATCACCTGAGACTAGGGAGCAGAGCCCAACCCTCACCTCACTGTAACCTCCTCTCAGAGAGTTGTAGAGAGCAGTGAGGTCTCTTTATTAACTGACTCTATAGCAATGCAAAACCAGGTAAGACGAATCATTTGGAACAGCTTTTACCCCCCACACTCATGTAGCAATGCAGCAGATTTCTGCAGAAGTAAAGACATATTTCCTCTTGGTAGGTGACTTAAAGGACCTAAAACTGCACAAGATGTGCAGGAACCGTAAAGTGCAAAGACTGAAGTGTGGATGAAGAGAATGCCACAAGAAAATCTAGAAGCAGGCAGAAATTGAGTTATTCTGTTGAACCAAGATGCTGAAAGGGAAAACATGTCTTGGCCTGAGATCCTGACCTGAGGGTAGGGAGGAGAAGCAGTTCTGGTTTAGGAAATAGTTTTGGCTAGCAGCTAACATGAAAAATATAAAGTTCTGCTTCCTGTGATTCCCAAAAGGAGATAATGAGGGGGGGGGGGGGTTTGGGGGGGGCAAGATAGAAAAAAGCAGCAGTCAGTTCAGTTTCCCTAACATCCTGAATGGGCGCCATCTGTCTGAACAGACACAAGATGCAGATTTCTGCTGAAATCCTCAAAAAGTAGGTCAGATCTCAAGCTTCTGGAAGAGCCATACATCTTGCAACAGGAAACAAGTTAAAGTGCTGCTGAATGCGGAGAGTGGCTCCCCACAAGACACAGCACATACATCTGTGCCCACATACACACCTCCCATGTCACTTAACCTATTATAGGACCATAGGAGGGGCTGGGTTGGAAAGGACCTTCAAGATCATCCCTGTGCTCTTGTGACCAGGAGGGGCAATGTCATTCTGGGGTGCATTAGAAGGGCTGTGGTTAGTAGGTCCAGAGAGGTTCTCCTGCCCCTCTACTCTGCCCTGCTGAGGCCACATCTGGAGTACTGTGTCCAGTTCTGGGCCCCCCAGTTCAAGAGGGACATAGAAGTGCTTGAGAGAGTCCAGCACAGAGCCACAAAGATGCTGAAGGGAATGGAACATCTCTGTTACAAGGAGAGCCTGAGGGAGCTGGGGCTGTGCTGATTGGAGAGGAGGAGTCTGAGAGATGACCTCAGCAATGGTTATCAATATGTGCAGGGTGAGTGCCAGGAGGCTGGAGCCAGGTTCTGCTGGGTGATGCCCAATGCCAGGACAAGGGGCACTGGGTGGAAGCTGAGGCATAGGAAGTTTCACTTAAACATGAGGAGGAATTTTTTTCCCTGTGAGGATGCCAGAACCCTGGAACAGGCTGCCCAGGGCAGGTTGTGGAGTCTCCCTCTCTGGAGATATTCAGAACACTCCTGGATGTGTTTCTGTGTGATCTGGTGTAGGAGATCCTGCTCTGGCAGGGGGGTTGGACTGGATGACCTTTGGAGGTCCTTTCCAGTCCCTAACATTCTATGATTCTATAATCCAGTTCCTTCCCCCCTGCCATGGACAGGGACAGCTCCCACTAGCCCAGGTTGCTCAAAGCCTTATCCAACCTGACCTTGACTACTGTGTCCAGCTCTGGAGTCCCCAGCACAAGAAGGACATGGAACCATTGGAAAGTGTCCAGAGGAGGCCACCCAGGTGATCAGAGGGCTGGGGAACCTCTGCTGTGGGGGCAGGCTAAATACAGCCTGGAGAAGAGAAGGCTCTGGGGAGACCTTAGATCTGGGGAGGGACTTTCTTCCTGCTCACCAGTTTCAGTCTCTCCTCTTCCAGTTTCAATCCATTCCCCCTCATCCTACCCTACAAACCCTTGTGGAAAGTCCCTCCTCAGCTCTCCTGTAGCCCCTTTAAGGTACTGGAAGGCTGCTCTAAGGTCTCTCCAGGGCCTTCTCTTCTCCAAGCTGAGAAGAGAAGGCTCTTCTACTACTGAACAATTGCATTGGATTGCAGAAGTACTCTGGAATTTGCTTAGGGTTATAGGATGAACTTGGTGATCCTGAGAGGCTTTATCACAGTATCACAGTATAAGTAAGGTTGGAAGAGACCTCAAAGATCATCAAGTCCAACCCATTACCACAGACCTCAAGACTAGACCATGGCACCAAGTGCCACGTCCAAACGTGCCTTGAACACCTCCAGGGACGGTGACTCCACCACCTCCCTGGGCAGCCCATTCCAGTGGGGAATGACTCTCTCAGTGAAGAACTTTCTCCTCACCTCCAGCCTAAACTTCCCCTGGCACAGCTTGAGACTGTGACCTCTTGTTCTGGTGCTGGTTGTCTGAGAGAAGAAAGCAAATGTTTCTGTGATTCTGTGATCTGACAACGGATGATAAGCACAGCTCGAAGATATCCTATGCTGCAAACCTTCCTGCATGCCCTCTCCCTGGAGGTGTTTAAGGCCAGACTGGATGAGTCCTCAGGCAACCAAGTCTAGTCGGGAGGCATCCCTGGGCCATGGCAGGGCAAGTTGGAGTAGATGATCTCTGAAGTTCCTTACAGCCTGAGCCATTTTGTGACTCTTTACACTTGCACAGACTGTTAAAATGTGAGCTACAAACCCATCAGTTGCCAGCAAGCCAGAGCCATCACATGCTCCACAACCCCTGGCAGTGAGCATCTTTCCCTACACATTTCCTCCACAGTTTACTCTGTCTCACCCACAAGTTCCACAAACTCAAGTCTCTATCAGGCTTAACACCTGTTGTGGCAAATATTTGCTTCTCATGGGTCAGATCTAAGACCCAGGTCACTGTGTGGTAGCCTCTCATAATATTTCCATGGGAAAACAAGGTCATCTTCATGGCTTGAGCATTTTCACATGCAAATTTCACATAGAAATGATAAATCATTTCCCATGAAGCTAAAAGATATTAATTTTTTACCCTACTCAGACATCTAACAGCCTGTTAGATTGTAAATGGAGTGGAAATGAAATTATTTCAGTTCCTGATTTGAATTCTCGCTTTGGGCTGGGACAGGAACAGCAATGATAACACTGAAACACTTAAGATGTCAAAACCAGCTTTGGACATTGTGTGGCCTCAAACCCAACTTGTTTGGTTTTTCCTGCTGCTCTTCCTCAGCTTCTCCACATCCTGCTGCCATAACTCACAGCACTCAATACTTCAAAGTATATATCTCACAGTTTTCTTTGGCTCTCTCTAGGCCACTTCCAGCCCATAGGTTTCTAACAGCTTTGATTCTTGGGAGGTCTTCTGGGCTACAAATAAGAAGGAAATGGTCACACTGTGGGACTTGATCTAACCTCCTGCCTTCAAATCCAAGCAATTACTCTTATTTCATGCTCAGATGATCTTGATCAACTCTTACACAAGGCTTGAGCACTAAACACTTGTTTTTATGGGCTTTTCTGGCTCTAAATAGTGCTGATTAACCAGCCAGAGGGTTTTCTGACTTGCATGCAATCCCCTAAAAGACAAGCCATAAAAATGTTCTTTTGCACAGTCGTTGATAATG
This sequence comes from Ramphastos sulfuratus, assembly GCA_013399055.1. Taxonomy (NCBI): domain Eukaryota; kingdom Metazoa; phylum Chordata; class Aves; order Piciformes; family Ramphastidae; genus Ramphastos; species Ramphastos sulfuratus. Next base: position 13,017 of record WBNM01023860.1, read on the forward strand.
TGTTTACACAGGGATTGTTGCAGAGAACAAAGCAACCACCAAGGACCATGGGGCACAGATCCTGTCTCTGGCCACTGTTCAGGCTTCCTTGTGATGGAAGAAGCTTATGAAATGCTTGGATGCCTGCCCTTGCTTTTTGCTTTGTTTGTGAGGTGCTTACTGCTGAACTGTGGCCTTGCTTCATCTGCAGGCAGATCTCTCCATCGGCACATCTGCAGGCAGATCTCTCCATCGGCAGGCAGATCTCTCCATCTTCGCCTAGATCCCTTCATCTGCAGCTAGATCTCTTCAGTGTCACCTAGATCTCTTCATCATCACTTAGACCCCTTCATCTGCAGCTAGATCACTTCATCATCATCTAGATCACTTCATCGTCACCTAGATCCCTTCATCTGCAGCTAGATCATTTCATCATCACCTAGATCACTTCATCTGCAGCTAGCTCTCTTCAGCATCACCTAGATCCCTTCATCTGCAGATAGATCACATCATCATCACCTAGATCACTTCATCTGCAGCTAGCTCTCTTCAGCATCACCTAGATCCCTTCATCTGCAGATAGATCACATCATCATCACCTAGATCACTTCATCTGCAGATAGATCTCTTCAGCATCACCTAGATCTCTTCATTTGCATCTAGATCACTTCAGCATCACCTAGATCCCTTCATCTGCAGATAGATCACATCATCATCACCTAGATCACTTCATCTGCAGATAGATCTCTTCAGCATCACCTAGATCTCTTCATTTACAGCTGTGATAGATCCCTTCATCTGCAGCTAGATCACTTCATCTGCAGCTGTCTCTCTTCATCTGCAGCTGGGCCTCCTCATCTTCTCCTAGATCCCTTCATCTTCACCTAGATCTTCTCATCCTCACCTAGATTGCTTCATCTTTGGCTAGATCACTCCATCTGCAGCTGAGTCGCTTCATCTTCCCCTGGATCCTTTCATCTTCACCCAGATCTCCTCATCCTCACTTAGATCTCTTATGCCAACTTCATTACTCACAAAAAACCTGTTGCAATCACAACAGCCCTCCCCCAGATTTCACCTTTCTGTATGGATAGCTGAAGGATCCTCTCAATGTCAACCCTGTACCATATCCTTTTATCCCTACTTTTATTCATAGAATGGTTGGAAAAGACCTTGAAGACCATCTACTTCCAACTTCCCTGCCATGGGCAGGGACACCTCCCACTTAAATGTGTTCACAGATGTTGCCATACTTTCGCTCAGGGTGGTGAGACACTGGCACAGGTTGACCAGGGAGGTTGTGGATCCTACTCTCCCTGAAGGTGTTCAAGGTCAGGCTGGATGAGGCCTTGAGCAGCTAGGTTTGGTGAAAGGTGTCCCTGCTATGGCAAGGAGTTGGAACTAAGTGATCTTTAAGGTTGCTTCCAATCCAACCCATTCTATGAATCTATGAAAATGAACCGACAGAAAACAAGTAGAGATTGGCAATGCTGATCTTTGCTGCAAGTCACATTTGTACTCATATCAATTGCAACAGTTTGTCCTTTATTTGTGCACAATCCAAACTGCTGTACTTCTGAATGTGGGAAAACTTCATAAACTCTTCACATTTCCACTTTTTTTTTGTTTCCGCTTGGCTGCATGATGATGTAGGGAAGTCATGTTCAATAGATCTGCAAAATACTTTGTATTCATCATAGAATCAAAGAATAGTCTGGGTTGGAAGTGACCTCAAAGATCATCCAGTTCCAACCCCCAGCCATAGGCAGGGACACCTCCCACTAGAACAGGTCACTCAAAGTCTCATCCAACCTGGCCTTGAACACCTCCAGGGAGGGAACATCCACAGCCTCCCTGTGGCAACCTGTGTCAGTGCCCCCCACCCTCAATGCAAAGAATTTCTTCCTAACCTCCAATCTTTATCTCACTTCTTCCAGCTCAAAGCCATTTCCCCTCATCCTCTCACTACAAGCCCTCATAAAAAGTCCTTTCCCCGCTCTCCTGTAGCCCCTTTCAGATACTGGAAGGCCACCCTGAGATCACCCTTGAGCCTCCTCTTCTCCAAGCAGTATCTATCCATATTGTTAATTACATGTTTGATTGAATAGCCTTGGGTGAAAATCCCTCCTTTTATAATAGGATAGCCCTCCAAAAAAGCCAGATAATTTCATCATAGAGTCACAGAATCACAGAATGTTAGAGGTTGGAAGGGACCTCCAGAGATCATCCAGTCCAACCTCCCTGCCAAGGCAGCATCACCCAGGGTAGTTCACACAGAAATGCATCCAGGTGGGTTTGGAAAGTCTCCAGAGAAGGAGACTCCACAACCTCTCTGGGCAGCCTGCTCCAGGGCTCTGGCACCTGCACTGTAAAGAAGTTTCTCCTCATGTTGAGGTGAAACCTTCTCTGTTCCAGCTTGTAGTTGTTGCTCCCTGGCTTATTGCTGCTGAGCACTGAAAAGAGATTGGTCCCAGCCACTTGACATCCACCCCTCAGATATTGATAGACAGTGATCAAATCCCCTCTCAGCCTTCTCTTCTCCAGACTAAACAGCCCCAGGGCTTTCAGTCTCTCCTCACAGGGAAGGTGCTCAAGTCCCCCAGTCATCCTTGTGGCTCTCCAATGGACTCTCTCCAGCAGGTCCCTGTCTCTCCTGAACTGGGGAGCCCAAAACTGGACACAGTATTGCAGCTCTGGTCTCATCAGTGCAGAGCAGAGGGAAAGAAGAACCTCCCTAGCCCTGCTGGCCACACTTTTCCTGATGCATCCCAGGATGCCCTTGGCCCTCTTGGCCACAAGGGCACATTGCTGACCCATGCAGAACTTGCTGCCCACCAGCACTCCAAGGTCTTTCTCCATGAAGCTGCTTTCCATCAGGGCAACCCCAATCTGTACTGGTTGCCTGTTGTTATTCCTCCTCAGATGCAGGACCCTGCACTTGTCTTTATTGAACTTCATGAGGTTTGCCTTCACCCAGCTCTCAGCCTGTCCAGATCATATTGGATGGCAGCACAACCTGAGGGGAAAAGACCTCTAAGATCACCCAGGCCAACCATCAACCCAGCACAACCATGGCCTCTAAACCATGACTCCAAGTGCCCTGGAGTCTTGAACACTTGAACACCTCCCGGGATGGGGACTCCACCACCTCCCTGGGCAGCTTTGGAGCCATAATATAGTCCCTCAATCATGCAGAGGCTCTTTTTTTGGGCTGCATCTGGTGTGAGGTGTCCCTGCCCATGGCAGGGGTGTTGAAACTAGATGATCCTTGTGGTCCCTTCCAACCCTGACTGATTCTATGATTCTATTACAGATCTGCTGCATGCCTTTTTCTAATGAGAGAAGATCATCCCAGCAGGAGAGAGGTTGTAGGCAGCTGCTTCATTTGGTTATAAATAAAGATTGAAAGAGCAGTTCTCCATTCTTGACAGATCCATTGATTTCCCCAAATTTTGGCAGGTTTGTTATGGCAGATGTGTGCAGGAGAGCTGAAGGGAATGCTGGTAGCTACTTACAGATTCTTGGAAGCTGCTGTTTCTGCTAAGTTATTCAGTTTAGAACTGGAAATCCACATTTTAGAATAAAACTTGATGACATCTGTCACAGCTTGATGACTTATGTGGAGGTAGTACCTTAAAGTCCCTTAGTGTGAACAAATCCCAGTGTGATCAGTGATGTGCAATGCTGCCATCTACCCAAAGGCTGCAAGCAGTTTGCTAGCAAACCCTAGCATCACAGAATCATAACCGTGGTTGGAAAAGACCTTTGAGATCATCAAGTCCAAACATCAAACTAATATCTCCATGAGAGGAGGTTTAAATTGGATATTAGGAAGGATTCCTCTACTGCAGAAGTGGTCAGGGACTGGAACAGGCTGCCCAGGGAAGTGGTGGAGTTGTCATCCTTGGAGGTGTCTAAGAAATGTGTGGACATGGCAGTGGGGCACATGGTTTAATGGCCATGGTGGTGTTGGGTTGATGGTTGGACTCAATGATCTTAGAGGTCTTTTCCACCTGAAGCAATTTCAACCTGAACCTCCCCTGGAACAATTTCACAGAATCACCCAGGTTGGAAAAGACCTCTAGGATCATTGCTTCCAGCCTATCACCTCACCCTTCTCATTAACTAACCCATGGCACTAAGTGCCTCAACCAACCTCCTCTTNCAGCCCTTCAACGTCCTTCTTGTAGTGAGGCACCTAAAATGAACCCAGGATTCTAGAGGCAGCCATGCCAGCACCAAACATTTTCCAGAGCTGGCAGTGAAGGGCTGGGAGCTTGAGTGATTTGTAGGAATCTAAATGGCTCGGAAGTGTCAGGAAAACAAACATGAGTCTTGTGTTGATGCAACCAAAAGTTCTCTCTAGAGACAAAATTTCACAAATATTGATGGAGTCTAATAAAATGTACTGGAATGTGGAAAGCCTGGACTGGGGCTTTAGGAGAAAATTCTTACGTAAAAAGTCATTGGACTCATCCAAGGTTTTTGTTTCTAATTGAGGTAGAACAAAAGGGCAATGCACACCAAGCATCCACAATGCAAATCTGCTTCTGTTTTACTGTGAAATGAAGAGGATTGAGGCAGTGATCAAAATCTTTGGCCTAGCTTGAAGCAAATTCAGTTTGTAATCTTACAATTAGGTCACCTCTGGTTCCAGTGCCATCCAGCATAAGAAGGACATCAAACTGCTGGAGAGGGTCCAGAGGAGGCCACAAAATGATCAGAGGGCTGGAGAACCTCCCCTATGGGGACAGGCTTTGAGAATTGCTGTTCAGCCTGGAGAAGAAAAGCTCCAGGAAGACCTTAGAGCAGCCTTCCAGCAACTGGAGTGAACTACAGGAGAGTGACTTTTGACAAGAGCTAGGAGATAGGACAATGGGGACTGGGTTGAAACTGGAAGAGGAGAGATTTAGACTGGAGATTAGAAAGAAATTCTTCACAGTGAGGGTGGTGAGACACTGGACCAGGTTGCCCAGGGAGGTTGTGGATGTTCCCTCCCTGGAGGTATTCAAGGCCAGGTTGGATGAGGCCTTGAGCAACCTGGGCTGGTGGGAGCTGTCCCCGCCCATGGCAGGGGATTTGGAACTGGATGATTTTTAAGGTCCCTTCCAACCTAACCATTCAATGAATCTATGATTCTATGAAATATTTTTTTCTGGCCATGCTCACAGTGAGACTACAGCCAGGCACAAGGAGCTTCAAGATTTAGGTACAACCCAAGTAAATGAGGCAGTGGTTCTTCTCCTAAGAGGTGGCTAGCTGAGATAGAGCTGAAAAGGGAGGCCAAAGCTTTCAACAACCAAAGAACCTACAAACTGCTTCATGCAACAGATGGACTCTAAAAGTGTAGGTGGGAAAAGTGTATTCCTGGTGTCCTTCAAAAGAGAGCAGATCCCTTAACCGGACACTCCATGCAACAATGATTCAATCAGGTCTTGCCTCTCAAAGCCCATTTTGATCATTTTGGGGGGAACAGACAGTAGGGTAATGGATACTGTGAAAATGGGAAGAGGCTGCCCTGGGAGGTGGTGGAGTCCCCATCCCTGAAGGTGTTCAAGAAAGGTGTGGCCATGGCACTTGGGGCCATGGTTTGATGGCCATGGTGGTGTTGGGTTGATGGTTGGACTGGATGACCTTGGACGTCAGAATCACAGAACTTCAGAGGCTGGAAGAGACCTCCAGAAATCATCCAGTCCAACCTCCCCGCCAAGGCAGCATTACCCAGGGTAGTTCACACAGGAATGCAACCAGGTGGGTTTTGAAAAGTCTCCAGAGAAGGAGACTCCACAACCTCTCTGGGCAGCCTGCTCCAGGGCTCTGGCACCCTCACTGTAAAGAAGTTTCTCCTCATGTTGAGGTGAAACCTTCTCTGTTCCAATTTGCAGCTGTTGTTCCTTGGATTACTGCTGCTGAGCACAGAAAAGAGATTGGTCCCAGCCACTTGACACCCACCCCTCAGATACTGATAGACAGTGATCAGATCCCCTCTCAGCCTTCTCTTCTCCAGACCAAACAGCCCCACGGCTCTCAGTCTCTCTTTGTAGGGGAGATGCTCAAGTCCCGCAGCCATCCCTGTGGCTCTCCGCTGGAGATCCCACCAGATCCCTATGCATCCTGTTTCCTCCCCAGTCCAGCTACCCAGATCATGACTCCCACAGGCAGCACACGGAGAAAGTGCTAGCAGCCACTTCTCTGGTGAGTCAGCAGGGAGGAGCTGGCAGCTCCCTGGGGAGCCTGAGGACAGGAGATTCTGTTTCATGTGACCATGGTCTGCCATCTGGTACATAACTCAGCTGCTGAACGCAAGGAAATTAAACAACGCGACATAAACACGGCTGGCTCTGGGACAGTGGAAACTCTGATTCTCCCTTATGCCAAACCAGCTTCAAGAACTGAGGCAGTGAAAACAACCCTTGAAAGCATTTCCCAGCTGCAGCCAGGCATGGAGCTTAACAGCTCTTTCATCTTGGGTACTACAGGAACAGCACCACTGGGAGCTTAATCCCATCCTTTCATGCAGTTGTCCTGGAAGGAGGCTCCACACATATTGTCCTCCAATGCCTAGAAAAACTGACATTTCTTCACTGTCATCCAGGCAGGTACATGAGATGATGGTGCAGCAAAATCTAAATCTAAAGGTTAGCTTTGAGTTTGGAGAACTGGAGTACTGCGTCCACTTCTGAAACCCTCAATTACAAGAGGGCTGTGGTTGTGCTGGAAGGTGTCCAGAGAAGGGCCACAAGGATGATCAGAGGGCTGGAGCTGCTCTGATATGAAGAGAGACTGAGGTAGTTGGGGCTGTGGAGTCTGGAGAGGAGAAGGTTCACAGGTGACCTTATCGTGGCCTTTCAGTATCTTAAGGGGGCAGAAAGCTGGGGAGGGACTTTTTAGGCTGTCAGGTAGTGATAGGACTGGGAGGGATGGAGCAAAGTTAGAAATGGGTAGATTCAGACTGGGTATTAGGAAGAAGTTTTTCGGCATGAGAGTGATGAGAGCCTGGAAGGGGTTGCCCAGGGAGGTGGTGGAAGCCTCATCCCTGGAGGTGTTTAAGGCCAGGCTGTATCACAGGCTCACAGGATGTCAGGAGTTGGAAGGGACCCAAAGAGATCATTGAGTCCACCCCTCCTGCCAGAGCAGGACCAGACAATCTAGCTCAGGTCACACAGGAACACATCCAGACAGAAGGAGCTGCTCCATCATTTTTCCAGGGATGGAGGTGAGGCTAACTGGTCGATAGTTCCCTGGAACCTCTTTCTTGCACTTTATGAAGACTAGAGTGCCATTGGCTCTCCTCCAGTCCTCAGGTACCTCTCCTATCTGCCACAACTTGGCAAAAATGATGGAGAGTGGCAGAGTGATAACATCAGGCAGCTCTATCAGCACCCTTGGGTGCATCTCATCAGGGCCCATGGACTTGTGAATGTTCAATTTGTGTAATTGATCTCTAACTCAGTCTGCACAACCCACTGGGGAGCATTCCTTCCTCCAGGCTTCCTCTCCTTCATCCAGGGTCTGGAGTACATAGGGGAGTTCAGTCTTAGGTGTAAAGACTGAAACAAAGAAGGCATTCAGCAACTCTGCATCCTCAGTTCTCAGGGCTGTTCTAGACAGCCTGATATAGTGTAAGGTGTCCCTGCCCATGGCAGGGTGGTTGGAACTAGAAGGGCCAGAAGAAAGATGAGAAGACTGAGACCCTCCATGTGAGGAAAAACTGAGAAAGTTCACAGGATCACAGATGTCAGGGGTTAGAAGGGACCCAAAGAGATCATCCAGTCCAATACCCCTGCCAGAGCAGGGCCAGACAATCTAGCTCAGGTCACACAGCAACACAACAAGACAGGCCTTCAAAGGCTCCAGAGAAGGAGACTCCACAGCCTCTCTGGGCAGCCTGTGCCAGTGCTCTGGGACCCTTACAGTAAAGAAGTTCCCCCTCNCTCTCATTAGTGTCGTTGATGAAGATGTTGAACAGCACCAGACCCAGCACTGATCCCTGGGGGACTCCACTGGTTACAGCTCTCCAGCTGGACCTGGCACCATTGATCACCACTCTTTGAACTCTAGTATCTAGAGTTCAGTTTGTTCAGCCTGAAGAAGAGAAGGCTTAGGGGAGACCTTATTGCCATGGGCAATAAGGGAGACTACCAGGAGGATGGAGACTCCCTTTTGACAAGGAGCCCCATGGAGAAGAGAAGAGGTGATGGGGTGAGGTTACTGCTGGGGAGATTCCCACTGGACTCCAGAAGAAAATGCTTCACCGTGAGAACAGATAGAGACCGGAATCCACTCCCAAGGGCAGTGGTGGAGTCCCCTCCCTTGGACAGTTTTAAGACTCAGCTTGGCAGGCTGCTGGGGCAGCTCATTTCCATTACAGTATCACCTAGACAGGTTGGAGCAGATGATCCTTGGGGGCCCTTCCAGTCTGGCCTCCTGTAATTCCCATCCATTATGCGACCAACTCGGGTAGATGTAGAACCACTCTCTTGATGTTCCAGTGTCCGGCAGTCGTTAGTTGCCTCCAGGTCAGGTAGTGATAGGACTTGGGGGAATGAAACCAAGCTAGAAATGGGTAGATTCAGACTGGATGTTAGGAAGTTCTTCAGCATGAGGGTGGTGAGAGCCTGAAAGAGGTTGCCCAGGGACATGGTTCAGGCTCCATCCCTGGAGGTGTTTAAGGCCAGGCTGGATGAGGCTCTGGACAGCCTGATCTAGTGTGAGGTGTCCCTGTCCATGGCAGGGGAGTTGGAACTAGACAATCTTTGTGGTCCCTCTCAACCCTGACTGACTGATTCTATGATTCCATGTGCACCAGCTACACCTGAAACCCCAAACTTACCAAGTTATAAATAATTCTTGCTCTATTTCTGGTGTTTTGAATTCCCAGCACTTCTTGAGTGAGCTGTCAGCAGTTGATAGTAGGTTCATCTCTGCTATTCCATAGCAACCACACTAAATATGGATCAGTGGCTGGCTGCATTCTTTTTTAGCATACATTTTATTACCCTAATTAGTTTTTTTCCCTCCCCACCAGGCTGTGTCACTGGGTGACAAAGACCAACAGCTACGTATCTAAATCCATCATTCACTGGAAACTGCCTCAGTAGTGCCCACATCTCTTGACAAACCTCAGGCTAGGAGTATACCACAGCTGAAAAAAATCACAGGACTGCTGCACTTCATCCAAAAGAAAGAAAAGAATTTAATGCCAATGAGATTGCACCTTCAGTAAATCTGCAGCTCACCCCAAGCTGAGTGGTGTGGTTGATACGACTGAATGTTGGGGTGGGTGCCAGCCAGAGGCACCTGGACATGCTGCAGAGGTGGGCTCAGAAGAACCTGATGAGCCTTATCCCAAGTGTGGGATAGATGAGGGGAAAAATATTTTTTCTCCTGCTTCTGTGTCACTGGTAATCCAGAGTAGGATTTTTGTTTCTTTGCTCTCCAATCTTGTGTGAATTTGGTGAGGGAAGCTGAGAGGCTTTGATTATCTTTTAGGGAGAAAGGTCTGTTTAAAGAAATGCTTAGAAATTATCTCTTTAATAGAGAGATAAGTTATAATATATAGCATAATTTATGTCTTATATTGACATCACATTTAGCATGTTTATATAAATATATATCTTATAGATACATCTTAGAGATATATATGAGATAATACATATATTCTATGTCTCTTTATATAAATATAAACACATTATACATCTCTTAATAGGTATAAGACTGCAGGCCAGGGTGCCAGCCAGAGGGACCTGGACATGCTGCAGAGTTGGGCTCAGAAGAACCCAATGAGGCTCAATAACGCAAAGTGCAAGGTCCTGCACCTAGGGCAAAGCAATCCTGGATATCAGTCCAGGTTGGGGGTGAGGAGATTGAGAGCAGCCCTGCAGAAAGGACTTGGGGGTGCTGGTGGAGGGGAAGCTGGACAGGAGCCAGCAATGGGCACTGGCAGCACAGAAGGCCAAGGGCAGCCTGGGCTGCATCCAAAGCAGTGTGGGCAGAGATGGAGAGAGGGCATCCTGCCCCTCTGCTCTGCTGAGACCTCACCTGCAGGGCTGTGTCCAGCTGTGGGACAACACAAGAATCACATGGACCTGATGGAGCAGGTCTAGAGGAGGCCATAAAATGGTCAGAGGGCTGGAGAACCTCTCCTATGAAGAAAGGCTGAAAGAGTTGGAGCTATTCAGGCTGGAGAAGAGAAAGGTCAAGGGAGACCTTAGAGCTATATTTCAGTATCTGGAGGAGACCTACAGGCAGGCTAGGGAGGGGCTGTTCAGAAGGGCCTGTGGGGATAGGTTGAGGAGCAATGATTTGAAACTGGAGCAGGGCAGAGTTAGGTTGGACATCAGGAGGAAGTTCTGCACAGTGAGAGTGGGGAGACACTGGCACAGGTTACCCAGGGATGCAGCTGAGGCCCCAGCCCTGGAGACATTCATGGTCAGACTTGATGGTGCTCTGAGCAACCTGATCTGGTGACTGCAGGGGGGTTGGAGAAGATGACCTTTGAGGGTCTCTTCCAAGCCTGTGCAATCTGTGAATATGTGAATAATTTGTCTGGTAAATGCAAACCTTTTTATAGATGGATCCAGAGCAGCTAACAATGAAATTGGAAGCGAAAAAAGGGACGTTCTTTGTGTTCAAACAACAAAGGCAATGTTAACTTTTAGAACAGAGAACAAGGCCCTGACAAAACTTAACTGAGTCCTTAAAGGTGCCAGACACAATTCTAGGAAGTTTGTCAAAAGTATCCATTTGAAAAACAATTAAGGGTAGGACATCAAAGAAAGAAAAAAAAATAAAATCCTTCCAGGACTGTAATTACCTTCTTGAAATAGAGTCACAGAATGTTAGAGGGTGGAAGGGACTTTCAGAGATCACCCAGTGCAACCCTTCTGCCAAAGCTGGAGCACCCAGGGCAGGGCACACAGGAACATATCCAGGTGAGTTTGGAAAGTCTCCAGAGAAGGAGACTCCACAACCTCTCTGGGCAGCCTGTTCCAGAGCTCCAGCATCCTCACACCAAAGAAGTTTCTCTTCACAGTGAGGTGGAACTTCCTCTGTTCTAGCTTGCACCCATTGTTCCCTGTCTTATTACTGGGCAGCAATGAGAAGATCCTGGCACCCTCATCTTGACACCCACTCCCCAGATATTTATAGTCATTGATGGTCTCACCAGGATAGAAGAGCCTTCTCTTCTCCAGACTAAACAATCCCAGAGCTCTCTCTCTTTCTTCACAGGACAGATGTTCCAGGCCCTTCAGCATCCTCGCAGCTCTTTGTTGGACTCTCCCCAGTAGTTCCCTGTCTCTCTGGAGCCCAACTCTATCAGCACATCCCATATTTCCTCACATTTACAAGGTTTACATGTGTGGAAACTCTCCTCTGCCCCAGGAATAGCTTGAAGCTGGCAGAGGGGAGATTTAGCCTGGAGGTTAGGAAGAAATTCTTTGCAGTGAGGGTGGTGAGACACTGGCACAGGTTGCCCAGGGAGGCTGTGGATGCTCCCTCCCTGGAGACATTTAAGGTCAGGCTTGATGGGGCCCTGAGCAACCTAATAGGAGGACAGGCTGAAGGAGCTGGGGATGTTCAGCCTAGAGAAGACACCAGGGAAGACCTAGTAGCAGCTTCCAGTGCCTTCAGGCTGGGGGAGGATCTTTTACAAGGGCTTGGAGTGACAGGATGAGAGGGAATGGATTGAAACTGGAAGAGGGAAGATTGAGACTGGAGATTAGGAAGAAGTTCTTTGCAGTGAGGGTAGTGAGACACTGGCACAGGTTGCCCAGGGAGGTTGTGGCTGCTCCCTCTCTGGAGGTGTTCAAGAAACTCGTGGACACTGCCCTTCAAGACTCAGCTTAATGGCCATGGTGGTGTTGGGTTGGTGGTTGGACTCAATGATCTTAGTTGTTTTCCAAGTGAAACAATTCCATGATTGTAAGTCTGGGTTGGAAAAGGCCTTGAGCAACATGAGCTAGTGGGAGATGTCCCTGCCCATGGCAGAGGGGATTGCAACTGGATGATCTTTAAGGTCCCTTCCAACCCAAAGCTCTGTATGATCCAAAGTAAATCATGCCAGTGGTCCAAATCAGTGTAAACCTGAAACTCTGCTTTGGGGTTTCTTCATGAGTAGCAGACTTCAGGAGCAGAATGTCACCCAGAGTAGAAACCCTGCTCCAAGAGTGAGTAATTCCACCCTGCAAGCAGAAGCCATGACTCAGATACATGTGAAATACTGCAGTCAAAATTGCTTCATGGAACAGCGCTGAGAACACAGCTTCTGTGCCTTCAAATGGGCTTCAGAGCTGTGTCCAGTTCTGGGCCCCCCAGTTCAAGAGGGACATAGAAGTGCTTGAGAGAGTCCAGCACAGAGCCACAAAGATGCTGAAGGGAATGGAACATCTCTGTTATGAGGAGAGCCTGAGGGAGCTGGGGCTGTGCTGCTGGGAGAAGAGGAGACTGAGAGGTGACCTCAGCAATGGTTATATTCTGCTCTGATAGAATTTATTTGCTTTTTGTGTTTTCCAGTAAATTGGAAGGTCTTGGCCCTGACTCTCCTCCTTGTATGTTCTTGGCTACTTCCTTGTTCAGAGAGTTAGCAAATCTCCTAAGAAAATCACACTGACAAGAGGTCACCCACCAGATCATTACAAGATTGGTGGTCATGCTACTTCCAGCAATCTTCTTTTCCTGAACCTGCCTTGCACCCACCAAAAACTCTTGGTAGGTTTTCCCTCTCCCAGTGAGACTCCTGCACTGACATCCCCCTAAAATTAGTGGAACCACTGAAAGTTCATTTGGAACAGAACACAACAGATCTCCATCAATTGTCTCTTTCAACAATGCTTTTACTGCAGAATATTTATTGCCCGCTCTGCTGTCAAATCACTCCAGATGGGACTCTTAGGAGTAACATAAATAATTTCCCTATGTCCCTCTCAAGTTAAACAAATTTCCTGAAGCACGGGAGTAACTTTTTAACAATCTATACACAACTTTGCCTTCTGCAATGGGAATATTTCCTAGAATCACAGAATAGCTTCTGTTGGAAAAGACCTCTAAGATCACCAAGTCCAGCCATCAGCCTAACGCCACCATGGCCATTAAACCATGTCCCAGAGTGCCATGTCTGTATCCAGTCTTGGGCTCCTCAGTTCAAGAGAGACAGAGATCTACTGGAGAGAGTCCAATGGAAAGCTGTGAGGATGATGAAGGGACTTGAACATCTCTCCTGTGGATAAAGACTGAGATCCCTGGGTTTGGTTAGCCTGGAGAAGAGAAGGCTGAGAGGGGATCTGAGCAATGTCTATAAATATCTGAGGGGAGGGTGTCAAAAGGTAGGTGCCAGGCTGTGTGTGGTGGTGCCCAGTGATAGGACAAGGAACAGCAGGTACAAGCTGGAGCACAGAATGTTCCACCTCAACCTGAGGAGAAACTTCTGTGCTGTGAGGGTGCTGGAGCCCTGGAGCAGACTGCCCAGGGAGGTTGCGCAGTTTTCTTCTCTGGAGACTTTCCAAACCCACCTGGGTTTGTTCCTGTGTGATCTGCCTCAGGTAATCCTGCCCTGGCAGGGAGGTTGGACTGGATGATCTCCCAAGCTCCCTTCCAGCTCCTAACATCCTCTGACTTTCTCTTCTTGCTCCAGATCCCACCCAGTTTGCTTCCCTCTCTGATTTCACTTTGCCATCTGTGGCATACATTAGCTGCAAACAGATGTGAGCATTGCTGGCATTAAAGGGGTGCTTCTGTTTAGAGATTTCCAACCAAAGTCCCTCAAGAGGAAGAACAGAGCCACCAAAGTCTAAATTAGAAACACAATTTCCATTTTGAATGTTTTCAGTGTGTTTCCATAGCAAAAAACATGATGTAGCTGTGAAAACAGCTCTGAGTGTGGCTCACAGGAAGGTTTGAATAGGGAACACAATAAAACCTCTCCATCAGCTCCATAAAAATCCACTCCATCTAAGTCACCTCTTGCACAACTCTTACTCTACTCCAATATTAGGAATTGTTAAGGTTTATTTTATTACTAATTTGAGCAAACAGGGCAAACTGAGACATATTCACTGGAGTGACCACTAGAAATCTTTCTGAAAATTCCCAGCCCCCTTCTTCTCCTGATCTGGCCCCAAGGCCTTTTGCCTTAAAAATACAGAATGGAGGAAAGGGAGAAAAAAATAAGAGAGAGGCACAGACTCTCTGAAGAAACTCATTAAAAAGTATGATCAGTAAAGAGCCAGAAAACTTCTGGGGGCATTTAATGGCACTTACAAAATATATGCCAATGAATATTATAGGTTATGCAAGTCATTAATCACACATTAGCATAACTAGGTTAGAATTAATTAATAGGTGATGGTTAAACATTCCTATATTGCATATAGGAACACAGACTACCTGTATGCACATAAATACTCATGGATTTACATCCCATATATGCACATAAATATGGATCCATTCCCCTCCTCCTTACTCACCCATGGGATTCTTTTATCCTGTGCATTTTGGATTTCACTCCAATGATATTTTGGGAGCAAAAATGACTCCACCGGTTTCTGAGCTGCTTCTAATTAGCCCTGTTGTAAGTTGTGCTACCTCTAAGTAACATTGCTGCCAAGGCCTGAATCAAGCATTTCCCATGACTTCAGGTGCCTGTATCCAACCCATTTCCAAGCAAATTCAAGCAAATACTTGGCTTTATTTTCCCCCTATAATTATAGAAGAATTTAAGATCTCTTTCATCAATCTGATCAATCCTCTCCAGGATTAACTGCCTGACTCTGTGTGTCTTCTATCACACACATAATCACAGAATGCTTCGGGTTGGAAGGGACCCTCAAAGGGCAAATGGAATCCTGTCCAACCCCATTGAAGTCAGCAGATCAGGTTGCTCAAAGCACCATCAAGTCTGACCTTGCATGTCTCCAGGAATGGGGCCTCAACCACATCTCTGGGCAGCCTGTGCCAGTATTTCACCACCCTCACTGTGCAGAACTTCCTCCTGATGTCCAATCTAACTCTGCCCTGCTCCAGTTTCAAACCATTGCGCTCGTCCTACTGCTCCAAGCCCAGATGCAGCCCAGACAGCTGTGCTGGTTTAAGGGTAATTGGAATATTTTAATAGAGAAAATTATATTATAGGCTGTGAAAGGAAAACAATGGTGATGTCTGCTTCACTCATAGGCTTGCTGTTATGCTTAAGAAAGAACCCAAAACAAAAGATAAGTCAGTCGGGCTGGTCACGGGCTCTGGGATAC
>WBNM01023860.1:44616-89267 GCA_013399055.1 Ramphastos sulfuratus
GTCCAGAGGAGGCCACCAAGATGCTCAGAGGGCTGCAGCAGCTCTGCTATGAGGACACGCTGAGAGAGTTGGGGTTCTGCAGCCTGGAGAAGAGAAGGCTTCCAGAAGATCCTGGAGTGGCCTTCCAGTATCTGAAGGGAGCCTACAGGAGGGCTGGGGAGGGACTACTGACAAGGTCTTGTAATGACAGGATGAGGAGTAATGGGTTTAAAGTGGCAGAGATTGAAACTGGATATTAGGAAGAAGTTCTTTCCAGTGAGGGTGGTGAGGCACTGGCACAGGTTGCCTAGGGAGGCTGTGGCTGTTCCCTCCCTGGAAGTGTTCAAGGCCAGGCTGGATGAGGCCTTGAGTGACCTGTACTAGTGGGAGGTGTCCCTGCCTATGGCGGGGGGCTGGAACTGGATGTGCTTTGAGATCCCTTCCAATCTAAACCATTCTATGATTCTATGTTTTCTTTGGTGATTTTATGAAGGTATTTATGTCAGATTTAAGGGATCAGTTAATTAAGCTCAGTTACTAACTGGGTTTATGCAGATAGCTAAGAGAAACCAACTAGACTTTGCAAAACTGTCTCGAGCCAAAGAAAATTCCCTAAAGCCTAAACTGATGTTTCTTTAAATATTTTCACTCCTTTTTTAACCCTCCAGTCCAAAGCAAGCCTGAAGAAGCTCTATCAGATCCATGTCCTTCTCGTGTTCAAGGCTCCAGAGCTAGACAGTACTCCATGTAAGGTCTCATCAGAGCAGAGTTAACAGAATCAGCCCTCTTGAGCTGCTGGCCACACTTCTTTTGATGCAGCCCAGGCTGCCATTGACCTTATTGCGACCTTTCACTATCTTAAGGGGCCTACAAGAAAGCTGGGGATGGACTTTATAGGCTCTCAGGTAGGGATAGGACTGGGGGCAATGGAACAAAGCCAGAAATGGGTAGATTCAGACTGGAGATAGGAAGAGGTTCTTCAGCATGAGGGTGGTGAGAGCCTGGAAGGGGTTGCCCAGGGAGGGAGTGGAAGCCTCATCCCTGAAGGTGTTTAAGGCCAGGCTGGATGAGGCTCTGGACAGCCTTATCTACTGTGAGGTGTCCCTGCCCATGGCGGGGGGGTTTGGAACTAGATGATCCTTGCGGTCCCTTCCAACCCTGACTGGTTCTATGATTCTAAGTTAGCGAGGGGGTAAAAAAAAAAGAGGGAAAAAAAGAGTCAAAAATCACGAGGCTCCAAAATAAAAAGGGGCTCCAAACCACAAAGGGGAGACTACCCAACCCTACCTGTCATCAGCAAAGACCCTCCTAATGCTGCTGTGACTGATGAATAGGAGGAAGGTTCTATGTTTCTATGATTCTGGGCTGCAAGTGCCCATGGCTGGTTCATGTCTAACTTCTCCAGCAGCAACTCCAAGGCCTTTTCTGCAGGGCCGCTCTCAATTTCATCATCCTCCATCCTGGACTGATATCTAGGATCACTCTGACCTATGTGCAGGACCTTGCACTTTGCTTATTGAGCCTCAAGAAATTCCCTTGGGGCCACCTCTCCAGCCTGTCCAGGCCCCTCTGGGTGGCACCCATCCTGTAGTTCAGTCTTATCAACTGCAACACTCAGCTTGGTATTGTCTGCACACTTGCTGAGGGTACCTCAATCTCACTGTCTGTATTTCTCTCTTCTTCTCCTAAATATCCAGAGTAAGTAGTATTTTCCAGGTATGATAACTTAATAAAGGAAATGCTTTTAAAAGGATGTTCAGGCAAAGATTATTTTGTTGCTGCTATGGCTACATCTTCCCATCTCCAATGCTGCAGTTAAACCCTCTCTGGAAGGCTCAGAAAATCAAGTCAGCATCAATGGATTAGCTGGAAGTGAACATAAACCTACTGGGACTAGAAACTGCAGGTGTACATTTGGAACTGCTGCTTTCTTTGATACCATCACAGTAGTTGGAGCTGGAGGGCACCCTGAAGATCACCCAGTTCCAACCCCCTGCCATGGGCAAAGACATATTCCACTAGAGCAGGTTGCCCAAGATAAAACCCCACAGCAAAAAGTAGTTTTCAGAGAGGAATTCCAAAGTAGGATGATTTTCACAGCCATGACTGCGCACAACCTCTCCTTTCAAACACAGGTTTAGAAAAAATGTTAACAACTTGAANGCCTGAAATTGTGCCAGGGGAGGGTTAGATTGGATATTAGGGAAAATTTGTTTGCTGCAAGAGTGGTCAGGGATTGGAAGTGGCTGCCCAGGAAGGTGTGCCATGGAGTCACCATGCCTGGAGGTGTGCAAGAAATGTGTGGCTATGGCACTTTGGGACATGGTTTGATGGCCATGGTGCTGTTAGGTTGATGGTTGGACTGGATGATTTTGGAGATCTTTTCCAACCCAAACAATTCTATGATTCTATGCTAGGAGTGGGGAGAAGCCACTCATGAGGAACTAGTACAAGCTGTTACCTGGTTGCACTTGTGTGGCCTGTATGAAGAACTGCAGAGCTCTTTCAAAATTCTTTTCATTTTCTAATGCATGCCCCACATTGTTCCACAGCTTTGCATTGTTCTTATTCACCTAAAACCAACAAAAAATACACCAATTCCTAAGGTATTAAGCTAAAATTATACAGCAACTGCTTTCCACTAAGTCTTAAAGATGTCAAAATGTACAGCACAGGACAGATTCCCTGCAAAGACTAACAAAACCTTGCATCCAGAATGATGACACCGAACTTGTTGCTGAACATCTCTTTTATTTTAGTTCTTTGGCCCCAGAAATACCAAAATGTTTTAAAATTCATGATAACTGCTATGGGCTGTTGTACAAACTCTCCTAGCAGGCCATATGCACGTTGAAGAAATTCTTCTGTGCAGCAAAAATGTGGGGGGATTTTTGTACTGAAACATATTGTGCTTTCCTCCAGAGAAGAGAAGACACTCAGCTGCTCTAAGACAAGACAAAGTGATCATTGTTTCTTGCACATTAATGCCCATCTGTGCATCAAAATACTTTTAAAGTGTTTCCCAGAGCAACTCATCAGATGGCAGTGCTGCCAGCAGGGAAATGCAAGTGGCAAAACTAGCAAAAATCAGGGATCTGTGTGGCCAGCATACGGAGAGAGGGGATTGGGCCACTCTGCTCTGTTCTGCTGAGACCTCACCTGGAAGAAAGTCTTCATCAATGGGACCTCAGCAGAAGAGAGACATGGACCTGATGCAGCAGGTCCAGAAGAGGGCCACAGACATGATCAGAGGGCTGGAGCACCTCTGCTGTGAGGACAGGCTGAGGGAGTTGGGTCTGTTCAGCCTGGAGAATAGAAGGCTCCAAAGAGACCATACAACTATATTTCAGTATCTGAAAGGTGCCTACAGGAAGGCTGGGGAGGGACTGTTCAGAAGAGCCTGTGGTAACAGGACAAGGGGTAGTGGTTTGAAACTGGAGCAGGGGAGATTTAGGTTGGACATCAGGAGGAAGGTCTTTACAGTGAGAGTGGTGAGACACTGGCACAGGTTGCCCAGGGATGTGGTTGAGGCCCCATCCCTGGAGACATTCAAGATCAAAAACTTGATGTGGCCCTGGGAAGCCTGATCTAGTTGGAGATGCTCACTGCAGGGCGGTTGGAGGACCTCTGAGGGTCCCTTCCAACCCGATGCTTCTGTGAATCTGTGATTTCTCTCCATATTTACCATGCTCTCCTACAGCTTCCTGAGAAGCCTAGCAACACCAACCTCCCCTTACCCTTTTCAAGGAGAAGCCATTACCTTTAGAGCTGACATAAAGAGGGTGTACTCTGACTCCCAATCCCAGTTCCTGTGCAGCGTTTTTAAGGCATGAGTGAAGAGCACCACAGTCAAACAGACCCAGGAAAGTTTTCTTAGCACACTGTAAAATGAAAGAAATATTTGTTGTAAGCACACAAAGAATTCTGGTTTATATTGGAACACACTTAGGATAGTCCTGCAGCTGGGAAAGAATAACCCCAGGCACCAGTACAGTCAAGGAGTTGTCCTGCTGGAAAGCAACTCCATGGAGAAGGATCTTGGAGTCCTGGTGAACAGTAGGTTTATTGTGACCTTTCAATATCTTAAGGGGGCCTACAAGAAAGCTGGGAAGACTTTTTAGGCCGTCAGGTAGGGATAGGACTGGGGGGGAACGGAACAAAGCTAGAAATGGGTAGATTCAGACTAGATGTTAGGAAGAAGTTCTTCAGCATGAGGGTGGTGAGAGCCTGGAAGGGGTTGCCCAGGAAGGTGGTAGAAGCCTCATGCCTGGAGATGTTTAAGGCCAGGCTGGATGAGGCTGTGGCCAGCCTCATCTAGTGTAAGGGGTCCCTGTCCATGGCAGGGGGGTTGGAATTAGATGATTCTTGTAGTCCCTTCCAACCCTGACTGATTCTATGATTTTAAGTTAGCTATGGGGTTAAAAAAAAAAAAAAAAAAAAGATAGAGGGGGAAAAAAAGAGTCAAAACCCACAAGGATCCAAAATAAAAAAGGGGCTCCAAACCAAAAAGGGGAAACTACCCAACCCCACCTGCCACCAGCAAAGACCCTCCTAATGCTGCTGTGACTGCTGAATAGGAGGAAGGTTTTGTGTCTCTGCTGTATTCACAATTGCCACATCAGTTCTTGGTCATCACTCTGTGTTGACTGAGAACTTGAACCAGAGCTGTAACATGATAAATTCATGCTGGCAAAAACTCTACTGGGAAAGCCTGCAGTTAGAAATCAGACAAGCATTTGGGTTGGAAATGATGGAGTCCAATCATCAACTCAGCACCACCATGGCCATTAAACCACATCCCCAAGTGCCATGCTCACACACTTCCTGAATTACCTCCAGGGATGGTGACTCCACCACCCCTCTGGGCAACCTATTCCAGTGCCTGACCACAGATGGCTCTCTTCTATGAAGCAGAGATTGCTGAGTTACAGCAGTCATAGGCAACACCACCTCACCTTTTGTTTGATAGCTTCTTCCATCCATGTGCTACCAAGATGCAGAATCCCATGCTAGGAACATAAAGCACCCTTTCTGCCACCACAAATCCAACAGGAAAGAAGAGGTTTGATGCAGGAATGAATGGCAGCACTATTAAGCAGAGTGCCTAGAAAAGAGAGCCAAAGGAATTAGTAACTGACATTGGACTGAGAGGTCCCAAAACTGTACCCAGTACTTGGTGTGGCCTCAGCAGTGCCAAAGGGAAAAAATCGTATCTCTAGACCTGCTGGCCACCCTNTGGATGAAAGTCTTATTTTTTCCTTAGAATATGTAAAACTACAGAAGAAAAAGACGAGAGAAACCTTTTCTTTGTTCATTCCAGCCCCAAATGAGATGCACACAGTACCTCTGGGTAGATCTGTGACCAACCAGCCTAATCCACTTACACAAAGCAAAAATGCAAAGAGCAAACCACTGCAGCATTCATACCATCAACACAGTCTTGGAGGAATCCCCAGGATATCGGAGACTGAAGACAATCAAAGATCCCAGAAAGAAAAAGAAGGTAAGGGTGGCAACATTTCTAACATCTAGCAGAGACTCCACCAAAGGAATAGTTCCCATTGTCCAGTCACAGCATAATTCTGAGGGGTTGAGAAGCAGCCAAGCATTCACAGGGAGGAGGTAGTTGAAAGTCAGCTGTCTCGCTGGGGAGGGACTCACAGCAGCTGGATTATCAAACCTAAAGCAAAAGAAAGGAGAAGGAGCTTCATGAGAAAAATAAAAAGACATGGTCTTGATCCACACTGTGCTCAGAAACCAGCAAACTTCAGACTCATGGCAACAACTACTAGGCATGGACAATACCCTAACCCTCCTGTGCTTGTCAGGTGTGAAACTTGGGAGCCATGCACCACAACTCATCTTAGCCCAGGAGGGATGCTCCTCCAAGTGAATATCTCAAACCAGACTCCTCATCAACCTCAGATTGAAGAACCAGGATGATTAACATCTACAGTTGGGTTTAGTGTTCAGGGCAAATATTTATTTCCTGTATTTCTACATCGCTCAAGCTAAATTACAACTTTCAGCTTTGACATAATTCATACACACTTATCTCCAAGTCACAGAATCACAGAAACATCCAGGTTGGAAAAGTCCCTCAGGATCACCAAGTCCAACCTGTAACTCTACTCTACAAGATTCACCTTAAACCATAGCCCTAAGCACCACATCCAAACCACCCTTAAACACATCCAGGGTGGGTGACTCCACCACCTCCCTGGGCAGCTCATTCCAGTCTTTGCTTATCTCCAAGTCGATGCTTTCTGCATAGTACATGCCTCAAACTAAGAAAATATTTTGTATGTAGAAAAGGAAATATTAAGGTGTTGGGAGTACTCAGTCAAGGTTCCAACACATACCCAATAAAAATACTTTAGTAATAAATCAATTTCTCAATTACTAAGCCAAGCTAACAACCATAAGTTTAAAAACAATGAAGGGCTACTCAGACCTTTGAGATATTCTTGTCAATAAATACTTGATGATAGCATTTACCTATTTCACCAAAAAATGGGATTTCTACAGTCATTGCTTATCAATATTCAGNATGGAGCCACCAATACACTACCATGTGTGGCATCCAGATGGATAGCACATGGAACTCATACCTGGGGTGGACCAGGTGATCTCTGGAGGTCCCTTACAAACACTACCATTCTATGATTCTGATCAGCCAAAATTCAGGCCTTTAGTGGCAAAATTGAGAAACATGTGAGGAGAAGTTCTACAAAAGCTGTAAACTGAAAATAATTACCTGAAACATTGCCATAGTCTGTGAAAATTTGGATCATGAGAGGGAGGGAGGAAAAGGAGAGAAAGAGAAAAAAGGAGAGATCATGGGAGGGAGGGAGGGAGGGAGGGAGGGAGGGAGGGAGAGAGGGANCTAACCCTCCTGTGCTTGTCAGGTGTGAAACTTGGGAGCCATGCACCACAACTCATCTTAGCCCAGGAGGGATGCTCCTCCAAGTGAATATCTCAAACCAGACTCCTCATCAACCTCAGATTGAAGAACCAGGATGATTAACATCTACAGTTGGGTTTAGTGTTCAGGGCAAATATTTATTTCCTGTATTTCTACATCGCTCAAGCTAAATTACAACTTTCAGCTTTGACATAATTCATACACACTTATCTCCAAGTCACAGAATCACAGAAACATCCAGGTTGGAAAAGTCCCTCAGGATCACCAAGTCCAACCTGTAACTCTACTCTACAAGATTCACCTTAAACCATAGCCCTAAGCACCACATCCAAACCACCCTTAAACACATCCAGGGTGGGTGACTCCACCACCTCCCTGGGCAGCTCATTCCAGTCTTTGCTTATCTCCAAGTCGATGCTTTCTGCATAGTACATGCCTCAAACTAAGAAAATATTTTGTATGTAGAAAAGGAAATATTAAGGTGTTGGGAGTACTCAGTCAAGGTTCCAACACATACCCAATAAAAATACTTTAGTAATAAATCAATTTCTCAATTACTAAGCCAAGCTAACAACCATAAGTTTAAAAACAATGAAGGGCTACTCAGACCTTTGAGATATTCTTGTCAATAAATACTTGATGATAGCATTTACCTATTTCACCAAAAAATGGGATTTCTACAGTCATTGCTTATCAATATTCAGTTAATAAATGCTGAAGTTGATGCTTTATCCATTCAGGCACTGTTACAGAATCACAGAATGGTAGGGGTTGGAAGGACCTTTGGAGATCATAACCCCCCCTGCCAAGGCAGAGTCACCTTGAGAAGGTCACACAGGAACATGCCCAGGTGGGTTTGGAATGTCCCTAGCAACGGAGACTCCAACACCTCTCTGGGCAGCCTCTTTCTGGGCTCTAACACCCTTAAAGAAATTCCTCCTCAGGTTTAGGTGGAACTTCTGATGTTCAGATTTTTGCCCTGTCACTGGGCACCACTGAACAAAGCCTAGTCCCATCCTCCTGATCCTCACCCTTTAAGTATTGATCAGCATTGATGATATCCCCCCCAGGCTGCTCTTTTTCAGACTTAACAGCCCCAATTCTCTCAGCCTTTCACAGAATCACAGAACTTTAGAGTTTGGAAGGGATCTCCAGAGATCATCAAGTCCAACCTCCCTCACTGAGTCCAACAGAGCTATTCCAGTCCCCTCAGTATCTTTGTAGGCCTTTCCTGTATCCTCTGCAGCAAGTGCCTGTCCTTCTTGATCAGGGGAGGCCAGCACTGGACTCAATACTCCAGATGGGGCCTCACCAGGGCGGAGCAGCAGGGCAGGAAACCTCCTTTGACCTGCTGGCAACACTTTTCTTGATGCACCCCAGGATGCCATTGGCCTTGTTGGCCAAGAAGGACATTAAGCCGCATCTCACTTAGCAGTGCCTGTAAATAAGACACATGTGACTATTACCTTGTAAAGACTGGAAGCTGAGACTGGATAACCTGGACTCTGACAACCACAAGCAGCAGTGTGCTGAACATTAGGACTATGAGCTTCAAGAGTGTTTGGAGCATGGAGAAAGGAATACTGCCCTTCCCTCGAAGAATCTGTACAGCTGTGTCCAACAGCACTGGCAAGGTGTACTGCAAGAGAAAAAAGGGGTTGTAATCAGAGAGGGCACTCCTTACCCCTCAGATAAATAGCAGCACTCAAGCTTTTTTCTCTTGGGTTTCTCCAAATGAATGCTCCCAATAGTTACAGAACTCAAAAGCTTCTCAGAGCCTTCATGACAACTCCAAATCATAGAATGGTTTGGGTTGGAAGGGACCTCCAAAGGTCACCCAGTCCAACTTCCCTGCAGTCAGCAGGGACATCCTCAACTAGATCAAGTTACCCAGAGCCCTGTCCAGCCTCACCTTGAATATCTCCAAGGATAGAGCCCAAACCACCTCCTCCCTGGGCAACCTGTTGCAGTGTTCCACCAAACACATGGTGCAGAACTTCTTCCTAATATCAAATCTAAATCCTCTTTTCTCTAATTTCAAACCATTGCCCTTGTCCTGCCCCTGCAGGCCTTAGCAAACAGTTTCTCTGCAGCCTTCTCATAGCCTCGTCCAGGTATTGGAAGGCCGTTCTTAGGTCTCCCTGGAGCCTTCTCTTCTCCAAGCTGAACACCCCCAGCTCCCTCAGCCTATCTTTGTAGCAGAGCTGCTCCAACCCCCTGATCATTTTCATGGCCCTCTTCTGAACTCTTCAGCAGGTTCATGTCTTTCCTATATTGAGCGCTCCAGACCTCAGAGAACTATTTTGGTTAGGAAACATCTCTGAGACCATGAAGTCCAACCATCAACCTAACAGCTGAAGTGACAAAAATCAGTGCTGAAATATGACATTTGCAAGTACTTTATGTCTCATTGCAGGATTCCTGAGGAGAAACTCCTCTCATTACAGGATTCCTGAAAAGAAGTTAATCTCATTACAGGACTCCTGAGGAGAAATTAAAAATTTTCAGCAGCTTACCCCTTGAGCAATAAAAACTTCATACACGCAGCATATGCCCACCACCGTTATTCCTTGTTCTTTGCACAGTGTTGCAACAGCTACCAGAAGCACAGTCACTGCAATTGGAGTCCACACTGCAAATCAAGGAGACACCACTGAAAATGTTCCATCTGACGACAAAGCCAAAGATATCACAGAATCATAGAATGGTTTAGGTTNGCTCCAACTCTCTCAGCCTGTCCTCATAGCAGAGCTGCTGCAGCCTTCTCAGCATCTTTGTGGCCTCCTCTGGACTGGCTCCAACAGTTCTATGTCGTTCTTGTGTTGGGGGCTCCAGAACTGCACACAGTAGTCCAGGTGGGGTCCAGTAAAGGGGGAGAAGCCCCTCCCTTGCCCTGCTGGCATTAATCTAAGAAGTGAAGACTTGGGCTCCTTGTGTTTGAACATGCTGTGTCACAACATCACACAATGGACCTCTGGAAATTACTGAGTCCAAACTGCCTCCACACTATGTGGCATCAGGCACAGGGTCTAAAGTTGAGGGGAAAAGTGGCTGGGAGCTGCTGCTCCCTAATTAGCTGGGCATCAATTGATGAGTGGGGAGAAACTGTGTTGTGCAATCACCTGTTTGGTGTAGTCTAATTCAAGAATAAGAACAATAATAACAATGATGATGATAATGTTCTTCCTTTACTGTCCTATTAAACTGTCTTTATGGCAACCCACAAGTTTGATTCTTCTCCCCATTCTGCTGGGGCTAGGAGTTAAATGTGTAGCTCAATAACAGAATCAGAGAAACATCCAGGTTGGAAAAGACCCTCAGGATCACCAAGTCCAACCTGGTGGGCTTAATCCATGACACCAATATGACCATTTTAGGAGCTCACTAATCAGTAGTATAGAAATCAAATGATGTCTGTATTTGACAGTTCTTTACCTATGGTATTATCTGGTCCTTTTGATTTTGTGTATGACAAAAAAGCAGCTAGAAAAAAGATAGATGACAAAAGCTCTGCTCTGCCCACAACTCCAGTGACCTGAAAAAGAAGCAAACCCAAGATCATTTTAGTGACTACTGCAGCCCTCATGACAAAATACTTTCAGAGCATACATACACAAGATCTGTAAACCAAGATTCCAGTGTAATTAGTACTGAATTCAAGAACAGGACGACCCAGGTGGCTGGTGGCCACCTGTGACTGACGTGCTTCTATTTATCACCATTCAAGACAACTCAGAAACGCTGTACTCAGGAGACTAATTGGAAAGATTTAAAATTAAATCAATTTCAAATATAAGAGATACAAAATGATATAGAAAACTGGGAATGAGACCTCTTTTGGAATTTTTCCTCCAATGTGAACCAGTTACTCAGGACTCAGGTATCCAGTTCTAAAATCATAGAATGACTCAGGGTGGAAGAGACTCCAAAGATCATCTACTCCAACTCCCTGCCATAGGTAGTGATGCCTCTCAGCTAGACTCAGGGGCTCAAGGCCTCATCCAACCTGGCCTTGAACACTCCCAGGGAAGAGGTATCCACAACCTCCCTAGGTAACCTATTCCACAGTCACACCACTCTCATACTGAAGAGCTTCTTCCTCATACTGAAGAACTTACTCTCCCTCAGCTTAAAACCCTTGTCCTATTGCTAGACACCCTTGTGAAAAGTCCCTCTCCAGCCTTCCTGTAGGATCCCTTCAGCTCTTGAACGGCAGCTCTAAGGTCTCCCCAGTCTTTTCTCCAGGCTGAACAACCCCAGCTCTCTCAGCCTGTCCTCAGGGCAGCTCACTACTACCTTCTCTTTTCCATGTATGGAAACTTGCAGTTGTTTTGTCTTTTATCCATGCACACAAGTCTCAACTGCCAGCTCTAGGAATTCTTTCTTGGTTCCACATCAGGCAGAATTCTCAATGCAAAGAGGATAAACCGAATTATTTCTTGAAAGGAAAAAGCTTAAACTGGAAAACATGGGCAAAGGAGGAAGAAAACCCCTTAAGTGATTCTTCACTGAGTAGCTAAGTCCAACAGCAGGGGAATTCCAATACAGTCGCCAAGGGTTCGCAGTTCAGCACCAAGTTGTATACTCACAGTCTTCGAGCGCCCCCTTGTGGTTAATGGTACGCATTACACACATCCCCACATCACAGAACTATAGAATGGTTTAGGTTGGAAGGACCTCAAAGCTCATCTAGTTCCAACCCCTCCCCACAGGCAGGGACACATCCCACTCGAACAGGTCGTTCAAGGCCCCATCCAACCTGGCCTTGAACACCTCCAGGGAGGGAGCAGCCACAACCTCCCTGGGCAACCTGTGCCTGTGCCTCACAACCCTCACTGCAAACAACTTCTTCCTAACATCCAGTTAGGAGGAAGAGAGCAGCCACAACCTCACTTCCAGTGCATAACAGTTGGTAAGATTTGCACAATACTTTTCGCTAACTCTGTTCCACAGCACTAAAAGCAACTGTCCTTACCTCATAAGGAATCTGACAGTCCAAGTGTACAAACATTATAATATTTGAAATTAATGTGATAAAATTACCATTAACCACTAGTGTGAAGTCACTAGCAACTTGCTAATGCTCCTGTAAAGATTTACACATTTACTACAGAAAGCCAAAGCTAAACTTTGCAATTTAAACCATGTTTTTTTCAAAGAAAGAGAAAAATAATTTAATTTCATTGGATTTTCTATCTCAATCTTAAGTTTTTTTCAGGGGGTTGTATTTTTAAGGACAAAGAGAAGAAAAATGTTTAGATGTTTAACTTGTGTATTTTTTAACATCTCTTAACTGCTAGCAAGGACATGTTAGTAGTTCAAATAGTAGCCAACTTGAAATCCTGTATTAGTCATATTCTGCTCTGAAGAGTCGTGACCTTACCCCTTGCTGCTTTAACTCTAATCTGCTAAATTAGATAAATTAGATCAGATAAAAGGAATAAATTCCTTCCAGTGAGGGTGGTGAGACACTGGTACAGGTTGCCCAGGGAGGTTGCAGATGTCCCCTCCCTGGAGGTGTTCAAGGCCAGCTTGGATGAGACCTTGAGCAGCTTGGGCTAGTGGAAGGTGTCCCTGCCTATGGCTGAGGGATGGGAACTGGATGATTTCAAGGTCCCTTCCAACCCAAACCATTCTATGAACCACACTTTTTGTATTTACAATTCACTCTCTCCTTTCTGTGCGCCCTCACAGTAAAGAAGTTTCTCCTTACGGCGAGGTGGAATTTCCTGTGTTTCAGTTTGTGTCCACTGTCCCTTGTTCTATCACAGGACATCACTGAAAAGAGACTGCCACCTTCTTGACATCCACTCTTGATGTATTTATAATCACCAACAAAATCTCCCCTCAGTCATCTCTTCAATCATTTTTCAGTAGGTGCATGGAACAGCAAACAACTCCAAGCATTCAAATCTATCACCATCACCACTCATCGCAAAGGGCAGAGTTAACACCAATAAAAATTACAAATACAATCACACTGTTGGGTTTTTTTTTCCTTTTTGGAGTTACAATGTATAAACAGCTCCAAAACCTCCTTGAAATTTAAGCTCAATTCATACAGCTTGAAGAAACTCAGCACATCACAGCTGTACCTACCGCTTCGGTATGTATTGGGTGCACTGCAAAGAGCAAGGAGGCAATGACACTGCTCCTGTTGTCCAGGAAAAGCTTGCAGACCTTGAGGAAGACTATGCAAACCACCCCATGAAAGACCAGATTTAGGAAGTGGTAGGAAACTGCATTCAGCTCGCTGAACAGGTAGTTTAAGCGGAAGGTGAGTACCGTAAGGGGACGGTAAGACTTATGGCTCCTCTCCTGAAAGAAAGAAATAAATCAGTCACCATCAACTTACAAGGGACTTTTACTCCAAAAATATCTTTCTGAAAAGATTTCCCTGCCTCTATTCTCAGGCGTTTTCCTTCAAAATACCTAAGAAGTCAGTAATATTGAAGAAAAACTCAAACCAAATCTAGTCGTGGATTTCCCCTCCCTGGAGGGGTTCAAGGCCAGGTTGGATGAGACCTTGAGCAACCTGGGCTAGTGGGAGGTGTCCCTGCTCATGGCAGGGGAGGTTGGAACTGGACAATCTTTAAGGTGCCTTCCAACCCAAACCATCCTGTGAAATGAAAATTCAACTTAAAAAAATCAAAATGTTAGGCAGAGAAGTTAATTCTGACTATGTCCTGTGACAGGACAAGAAGCAATAAATGGAAACTGGAACACAGGACGCTCCACCTCAACATGAAGAGAAACTTCTGTGCTGTAAGGGTGACAGAGCCCTGGAGCAGGCTGCCCAGAGAGGTTGTGGAGTCTCCTTCTCTGGAGAGATTCCAAACCCACCTGGACCTGTCTTAGGTGATCCTGCTTTGGCAGGGGGTTTGGATTCTATCTCCAGAGGTCACTTCCAACCCCTACGATTCTAGGACTCTCTTTTTTCTACTCCCACATAGCTTTAATGAATTGTTTAAGCATTTTGATTACTCTGCCATTTCATGGTTTGGTCAGTATTTTATAAAAGAAAAAAAATAATCTGGTCTGCTCAGCTAAATGTATTATCTACATCTTTTCAGTATATCTATTTCTGCTGCTAGTTACTCCAGCCCAAAGCTTCCTCAGCCCCAAAGCTTCCTCGGCCCCACAGCAGTTCATCAGCCCCAAAGCTTCCTCAGCCCCACAGCAGTTCCTCAGCCCCAAGCTTCCTCAGCCCCAAAGCACTTTCTCCAGTCCCAGAGCACTTCCTTCACCCTCAAAACTTCCTCCAGCCCCAAAGCTTCCTCAGCCTCAAAGCTTCCTCAGCCCCAAGACCTCCTCAGCCCCAAAGAACTTCCTCAATCCTTTAGCCACTGCCGTTCAATGATGTTTATGAACAACTTCAATGTCAGTGCAGCTTTTCAGACACAAACACAGCCACTCCACATGGGCTACCAACCAGAACCTCTGAATTCACATAAACATGCTTAAATTGGATTCAATACCCATTCTCTAACTCCTAGCTTTGTTGTTTGAGCATCAGCTTCCTTTCCAGGCTGCAGTCAGAAACACATATTCTTGTATGTCAATGCCTGGTGTCAGGGAAAATGGTCAGTTGCCCAATTTTGACATGGGAATTAGGTAACACAGTGTCTTACCTGCAGTGCGTGACTTCATTTTCTCACAACATGTTTTATTGTAACAAAAGGAAAGAATATAAACAACATTTGTCCTTGATACTACAGTACAAACCACTAACATCACTGAATTTCACCAGAAACAAACTATTCTGTTCAAACCGCCTTAGGGAAAGGCAAAGACCTTTCTGCAAAGTTTCTTTCACTGTTTCCTAAGTGCCTCAGTGTTTCACAAAGCTTACCTCAGACATTGGTGTGCCCCAGAAGTCATTCTGGAACAGATTTTTTAAGGGAGTAGAAGGATGTAAATCTTTATTGTCCAAAATTGCTGAGACATCATCAAAAACGAAGCCACAAAAGAGACTGTTCCAGTAGCAGGCTGCCACCACGCCAACTATCAGCGCTGCTTCCTTCAGGTTAACATCAGCCATCTTCTCTAAGAGTTTTCATGGACAAAAGCTGAAATATAGAGGGAGAGACTTCAGTGATTAAAAACTACATTTGATGAATAAAGTTAAATGAAGACATTAAATCATAGAATCATAGAATGGTAAGGCTGGAAGGGACCTCAAGGATCATCTAGTCCCAACCCCCTACCATAGGCAGGTACACCTCCCACTAGAACAGGTCACTCAAGACCTCATCCAACCTGGCCTTGAACACCTCCAGGGAGGAAGCATTCACAACCTCCCTGGGCAACCTGTTCCATTGCCTCACCACCCTCACTGTAAAGAACTTCCTCCTAAGAATTTACAAGTTAATGACACTACTTATCTGCCCTATTTTTCTTCCAAGTCTCACCCATCTTACACATTTCAGTACTGAAAAAAATACTCCCACCCAAAATACTCCCACCCAAAGCTGCCCCATTCCATGTTTTACTAAATAAAGAAGACTGCTGATGAATTGTGTAGTTTTTTTTTAGCAGAGAGCTACATAATCTGCAAAATTAAGCCCTCTAGAACCCTGAATACTTTAACATAGTGACACTGAACACTAAGTTGTCCAAATGTTAATTATTCAGGAGTTTGAAGGTGTTTCTCAAAGTATTTCAAAAGCCACTGAAAGAAAACCCCCAAATTTCTAACATTCTGAATAACAAGAAATTTCATAGAATCAAAGAATTGTCAAGGTTGGAAGGGACCATAAGGATCATCAAGTTCCAACCCCCCTGCATGGGCAGGGACACCTCGCACTAGATCAGCCTGTCCAGAGCCACATTCAGCTTGGCCCTAAACACCTCCAGGGATAAGGCTTCCACCACTTCCCTGGGCGACCTGTTCCAGTGTCTCACCACCCTCATGCTGAAAAACTTCTTCCTAACTCCTAATCTCAATCTCCCCTCCTCCAGCTTGGATCCATTCCCCCTAGTGCTATCACTACCTGACATCCTAAAAAGTCCCTCACCAACTTTCTTCTATCCTCCTTCAGATATTGGAAGGCCACAAGGTCTCCTCAAAGCCTTCTCCTCTCCAGACTGAATAGCTTCAACTCTCTCAGCCTATCCTCATAGTAGAGTAGCTCCAGCCCTCTGATCAGCCTAGTGGCCCTTCTTTGGACACATTCCAGCATGTCCAGATCTTTCTTGTAACAGTGGTTCTAGAATGTGATGCTTGACTCCAGGTGGGGTCTCACAGAGTGGTGTAGAGGGGGAGAATCACCTCTCTTGCCCAGTTGGCCACACTCTTCTTGCTGCAGCCCAGGATCTGGTTGGCTTTCTGGACTGCAAGTGTACATTGACAGCTCATAATGAGCTTCTCATCCACCAGCACTCCCAAGTCCTTTTCTTCAGGGTTGCTCTCAAGCCAGTCACTTCTCAGGCTTATATCAGTGTCTGGGATTGCCCCAACCTAGATGCAGGATCCTGCACTTGGTCTTGTTGAACCTCATGAGGTTGGCTTGGGCCCACCCCTCCAGCCTGGTAAGGTCCCCCTGGATGAATCCCTTTCCTCCAGCATGTCAGTTGCACCACACAGCTTTGAAGAATTTCATGAATATAGGTGTTCACAAATAGAGGTGCTCAAGAACAGGTCAAGAAGGGCATCAGTGTTAATAAATAGTCAAACCTACCATTGAAGCTCACACTTTGCTCATTTGCATTCTTCAGAGATGTTTATGAAAAAGTCATTTTCCCCCCCTCAATTTTGACAGTTGGCACTGAATGGTGATGAGATTCCTGACTGAAGAAAACAAAGCATGCAAAACAAACAAAAAAAAAAAAGACACAAATTAACTTTAGCTTACATTTTTTTCTCCCATCTTCCATAAACCTTCCTAAGCCATAAAAATCATTAACTAGCAGTTCAATGATTTCTTCAATAATACTGCAAGGGTGACCTGATCAAAAGGTTTAATTATTATGCACCAGGTTTGAAAACACAAATCTTTTGCCTGGGAAGAATAAGAAGGTAACTACAGGCATTTCTTTTGAGCACTGCTTGAGAGATTACTGCTAATTGTTGGGATTAAAGATAGTGAAAAGCTACAGGGAGATGAACACTGACTTAGCTTTGAGGAAACCAACCTTTATTGCTTGCTCTTCAACTACATTTTGTAGGTTTCTACTTTTTCCTACACAGAACAGATGTCAAAGCAGCTACAACTCCTTTAATCCTAGGTAGTTCTGATGCTTTCAGAGCCTTTGAATTCTAGTACTTCTTTCACCCAGAGCTGTAATTTTATGTCACCACTGATTGTGTCAACTGTAGGAAAAATGTTGCTTTCATCTGAATGAAAGAGAACTCTTAGGCATAAAGAAATTCAGATTTTAGCCACATTTAAAAACAGGTTTAAATAGCTAGCCCACCAAGAGAGAAATCTGCTTGAGAGCTACAAGAGCTTGTAGTGATAGGATGAGGGGCAATGGCTTTAAGCTCAAAGAGGGGAGACTTAAACTGGAGATTAAGAAGTTCTTTGCAGTGAGGGTGGTGAGACACTGGCACAGGTTGCCCAGGGAGGTTGTGGCTGCTCCCTCCCTGAAGGTGTTCGGGGCCAGGTTGGATGAGGCCTTGAGCAACCTGGGCTGGAGAGAGGTGTTCTGCTGAATTAAACCATAAATGTGTCTTTGCAGTCCCACAAGAAGTCAAATTTTGAGGAAGGCTCAGCATCAGAATTTCTACTTCCTACCTGCTACTACAGCTGGGTCACCACCAATCCAGAAGCTTTGGACTTGGAATGATCAATGTGTTCGTCAGCAGCAGGGAGGTGATTGTCCCCTTGGACTCTGGCTCTGGTGAGGCCACACCTCAAGTACTGTGTTCAGTTTTGAGCACTTCATCACAAGAGAGATGTGGAGGTGCTGCAGTGCAGAGGAGGGTGAGGAACCTGTGCAAGGGCCTGGAGAATGAATCTGATGAAGAGTGACTGAGGGAGCTGGGGATGGTTAGTGTGAAACAGAGGAGGCTGAGGGGAGACCTCGTTGCTGTCTGCAGCTACCTGAAAGGAGGCTGTGGAGAGGCTGATGCTGGTCTCTTCTCACAGGTAATTAGTGATAGAACAAGAGGGAATGGTGTCAGGCTGCGACTGGGTAGGTTTAGACTGGACATTAGGAAACATTTTTCAGGGAAAGAGTGGTCAGGCACTGGAATGAGCTGCCCAGGGAGGTGGTGGAGTCACCAACCCTGGATCTGTTTAAAAGCCGTTTGGATGTGGTGCTTGGGGATATGGTTTAGGGTGCACCTTATAGAGTAGGGATATGGGTTGGACTCTGAGGGGCTTTTCCAACTTGAATATTTCAACTTGGTGTGATTCTGTAAAAATAGAAAACTAAAGCAGGAGGCTTATAAAAGCTCATCTGTAGTTGGTAAGCCAGGAATAAAAGTCTGCCATTAATCTCAGAGGAAAACAGTAATTGCTGTTTGACAGCCAATACTCCTCTCACGCCAGCTAATCTGTTATGTTTGAGGTTTGAAAGTAGGAAGCCATATAAGGACTGTGCAAGACTGAGAACATCACAGAGAACAGATGTACAAGAAGCTGCTGAGGCACTGATTTGATCTGGCTGCTCAAATGAGTTGGATCCATTTCCCTTCTTGCCCAACAGACATGTTGAAATTTGCTATCCAACCAAGTACGGTCTTGCAAGCACCACTGCTTCACCCCTCCCAGAGGCTGATGTAGTGATAAAATATCTGTCAAAGGCTGCTTAACAACTTGTTTGCCTACTGGGATGGAGAACCACATCGTTGACTGCTCCAACACATGTAAACAGATTGATCAGCCCTCCAGGGATTTTGTCTTCTTGCCTACCTGCTACCTTGACAACTTGTATGCCTGCCCACCAGTATAGCTCAGCTACCTCTTGGGCTGCCTCACTGCCAGCTCCTGGTCTAGGGAACAGCCACAGTGCCCCATGTGAATGGGTGGAGTCAGGACAGACACATACTTTAGCACCAAGGCTTCTGCTGGATGGTTTAATTTACAACAGTATCTAACCACATCACAAAGAACATGCAGCTGAAGACAATAAGCAGCAAGAGAAGACTTGGGAGACAGGAACTGCACAGTTATGAGAGCTGGTTGTGGAGAAACAATGCCCAAGCTGTGCACAACACCTGATTGTTAGTCTGATGTTCTCAAGCTTGGCACAGGAGTCTGCATTTTGCATCCTGCTAGTTTGATGCAGAGACATTCACTGGAAAGGACAGACAAAAAACCAGAGCTCTCAAGCAGGTTTGGTTTGTAAGGTATGCAGATTTCCTCTAACTTCTTGAGAACCCTCCAGCAGCTCAACCAGACTTCCAGAATTACAAATAAAAGACAGATCAAACCAAACCCAAAAACAAGAAGCCCAACTGAAAGCCCAACTCACTTTTGAGAAAAGCAGGAAAGCAAAGCATCCCTCTACAGTCACTACCAAATCCATGACACTACAGATGGTTTAGCAACACATACTGCACACAAAAAAAAATCAAAACAAATAAAAAAATGTGTAATTAGGTTCTAAAAGTATCCTCAGCTAGGAGACTTAGAAGTGTGGAAACCATCTTCAGTCTGCATGAATTTAGGAATAACTAGGAAGGATTGATTTATGCCAACAGCTGTTTAGCACTCCATAATTAGCTAGCACCTAATAACCAAGCTATCTGGCACCTTACATCAAGAACAGAGCCCTCCAGGAGGAAATCTATCTGTGTTGGTTAGACACATCGCACTCCCTAACTTTAGAAGCTCAAAACATACATTTATTTTTATTCTTCTACTAAAAGCACTTACATTTATTTTTATTCTTCTACTAAAAGCACTTAGCAGCCTGGAAGGGATTAACAACTCCTGATCAATTATACTTCAAAGAAGATGTTCTGTGCAAGGCACTTTTCAATTCTTTAGAAGAAGACGACATGGGTATGTGGCAAAAACAAAGAATCAGAGCGGCCAAACCAGAGATTCAGAGTGGCAGAACCAGAGAATCTGAGAACCGTGGCACTATCCACAACAGAACATTAGTTATTGCAACCTACAGATGGATTGTTTTTAACCTCACATTTGAGGTTACATATTTGCATTCACATTTTCATTCAGCCTTCATTTCATGTTTGTATCTCTTAAAAACCCAGATGCAATTTTTCAGTCATACCAGGATGCTTGCATTTTCAACCCCAATCCGCTGTTCTCTGGAAAGGATGATGTAAGCATCAGTAAAGGCAACTGCCTGCAACTCCACAATGTCATTTTGATAATCAGTGTCTTGTGTGTGCAGTGTGATGCATATTTATTATGTAAATCTCACAAGGAACTTAATTTTGTTGTATTAATTAGGCTGCTGGAAATTAAAAAAAAAAAAAACCAGGCAATTTGCATAAGGATCAGACAGCTTCTTGAAAAGCTTTGAACACAAATGCAATTATGTACATAAATAATCATAAAATGTCGGCTTCCCAATTTCCTGTTAAAATCACTCCTATATTTATTTTTAGCTAGTTGAGCAACAAGTGGTGGCTTAATTGATGAACATCAGCAGAGAAACACACAAAGGGTTACCAAACCCAGCAGTACAGTCACTCAAAAATGGCATTTGAATGCAGCTCTTGAGGCTCTGCCAGCATCCTGCCTTGTCTTGCTTACTTGCTGCTCTTCCTGGACTTTTATTTTTGGCTAAAATGTCTATTGTTTCTCCTGACTTGAGTGTTTAAAGACAGAAAGAGATCGTAATTTTGTTTCTGTTGTTTCTTTCCAACACAGTATTTAAAGTTCTCTTCTATTAAAAATGTCACTTGAGGACAACTCCAATGAATCAACTGAGCTGCACAGTTAAGTTTTAAATTATTTGGTTTGAATCACAAAATCACAGAATATTAGAAGCTGGAAGGGACCTCCAGAGATCATCCAGTCCAAGCCCCCTGTCAAGGCAGGATCCCCTAGGGTAGTGTGCACAGGAATGCATCCAGGCAGGCTTTAAAAGTCTCCAGAGAAGGAGATTCCACAACCTCTCTGGGCAGCCTATTCCAGGGCTCTGTCACTCTCACTGTAAAGTTTCTCCTCATGTAGAGGTGAAACCTTCTCTGTTCCACTCTGTATATCTTGTATAGAAGCCAAGCAGCGTTTGGGAAGATGGAAGAATGCAAACCACGTCTGGATTCCTCTTTCATCTTGCTGAGAAAAATTTAACAAGGAAAGCTTTATTGCAGCAAATTTCCTTTACAAATACTATAGAATCAGGAGGAATGGAACTAATCTAAGGTCCTCTTCATTCTCCCAGCAAGGGAATGCCCCCCAGCCTTCTCTTCATACAGTTCTGAGAGATCAACCAGATGAGGAATTGCAGCTCTGCCATGGAATCTGAACATATGTTGCAGCCCAGATGAGAGATTTCCCAGGAGGAAGTCTGTGAAGAGCTTGCTGGCAACCAAGCAGCTAACAAACAGGACTTGTAAGGTACTTTGGTACAATGAACAAAACAACCAAAACCCACACTGATTTAGCTGGTGGTCTATCAAGGATCAAGGTTCAGTCGGACAGAGCCTTGACCAACCTGGGCTAGTGGGAGGTGTCCCTGCCCATGGCAGGGGGGTTGGACTGGATGACCTTGAAGGTTCCTTCCAACCCAAACCATTCTAGATTATCTTCAATTTGCTCCATGCAACTGGCTGAACAGTCGGTTGAAATACAAACCACCTGAGTATGAGAGTATTTTAAGAGATTTTATAGCTTAAAATGATCTTCAGAATCTCACACTTTACAGACAAAAATTTGGGTTTGTTTTATTTTGTTTTTCTGCATTCACAAAGTAATACTTTTTATGTTTATCCTAACTCTGTAAGTTTGCTCCTAAGACTGATGGAAAACTACCAGCACTAAAATAATGCTCATCAACACTCTCAGTGTTGCAGAAATACCACAGCAAAAAGTGCATGTTTGTTAACTGCAAAAAAAATTATAAAGGAACAAAAGCTACATGGGTGGCATCAGCTGAGAAGACAGCCTTTAGATTCTGCTCTGCATGTTCTTATTTAGGATGCTCAGGCTCCATGCCACTTCTTGCAGTATTTGTAATAACATTCCAGGAGACTTTTTTTTCATACTGCAGGTTTGGGGTTAGAATCTTTGAAATGCACATTGCTACCAAAGCATTTAACATGGGTGCCTCACTCTTCCCTCAGGGTAGGTCAAGCTGTGTAATAGGGAGCCAAAATGTTCTTCACCTCCAGAACTACAAGCAGGTATTCCCACTGAAAAATAATCCACTTATGCAGTATCACAGAATTGCCAGGGTTGGAAGGGACCTCAAGGATCACCTAATTCCAACTTCTCTCCCATGGGCAGAGACATTTTCCACTAGATCAGGTTGCCCAGAACCACGTGCAGCCTCGCCTCATAAACTTTGAGGGATGAAGCTTTCACCACCTCCCTGGGCAACCTGTTCCAGTATCTCACCATCTCCATGGCGAATAACTTCTTCCTAATGTCTAATTTCAATTTCCCTTCCTCCAGCTTGGATCCATTCCCCCAAAACCTATCATTACCTGACACCCTAAAAAATCCCTCAGCAGGTTTCTTGTAGCTGCCTTCAGATACTGGAAGGCCATAATAAGGTCTCCTCTGAGTCTTCTCTTCGCCAAACTGAACAGCTTCAACTCTCTCAGCCTATCCTCATATGAGAGGTGTTCCAGCCCTATGAATACAATTAGATGTGACGCAGAACAAAAGCAAAACTAACTTGCTCTCAGCCATTCTGTACTTTAAACTTTTTCTCATTTTCTGTTAATACTACCACTCTTTTCAGTCTTTCTGTTTTTTTCCACATCTGGAACTTTTCATGCCCACCTCAAAATCCATTTGAGTTCTGCATCAGTATTCCCCACTACCTGCACTACACAACTCTAACCTAAATGTGACTTCACTACCAATACCTGCAGTTGTAATTTCCTGTTGATTCTGTAAGAGAATACCAGAAAAAGCCAAGAAAACACTCAGAAAAATGCTGAAGCACACGAAACAAAGCACATAAAAAAGCTATACTGGTCTTACCAGCTTGTTAACCTGATGAGGAGGATAAAAGAAAAGAGTTCCTTAGCATCAATTGATTATTTTATTTTCTATGTCAGAGTGGGATGAATTTCCTGAAAGCTCACCTTTCACTAAGGCAACAGCATTATTCTCTGTGGGTTGTCTGCTTCACCTCTGAAAAGCCCTCCTGCTGAGAAATCAGTGTTTTTCACTTAACTACCATGAAGTTCTATTTCCCCTTTATAAAATATAATCCACTCTCTTCCCCCCCCCCCATTAAACAATTAGCTTGTGGTACCCAACACAGAGCTGCAATTAGCCCATCTCTAGCTGAGGTATAGAAGTCTTTCAACCCAGAATTAAGAGTTATGCCATGACCTAAACAAGTTACATAACTACAACCAGTATCAAGTATCTTGTGCCTTGTCAGCCTTCATTAAGGCTAATCAAGAGACAGGAAAGAAAGAGAAAGTCAGGAATAAGCCAGGAAAAGGCAAAACTCTCAAGACACCTTTATTATCACTTTCTCTCCCCAATCAAAAACCCCAAATCCCCTTCAGCTCTCCAGAGATGATAAACACACACGCCTCAAACGGTTGCTGGTTTTCCCTCTTATCTGAACTGATGCTTTCATACCTGTTTAGCTAAACTGCAGGATCTCAAACTGATTTGGGGTCATCAGACCACTGCCAACGCTCAGACTTCCTCGCTGGCCACCGGTACAGAATGGATCCAAAGTTTACAGACGTGATCTTTATCCCGAAAGGATCCGGATAGTTTACAAACGTCGTTATTTTTCTGTACTGCTCTGCAAGCTCCCTGCTAGGTCCCCACTACTACACACTGGCACATCGCGCACAGGCGTACCCGGACCGTGCTGCAGCCCTGCGCTCCGCCGGTAACGCGGGGAACGTCGTCCGCTGCCCTGGAGCACGCCCAAGGCGAGGGGCGGAGTGGACCAGGCAAGCGGCCACCGCTGGGAAGCCCGCGGGAAGACAGCGGGTCCGCGTCCCGCTTAAGCGCATGGGAAGCGTGGGCAGAGATCGAGGCCCTCGGCAGGCGCTGAGGGCTCACGGATGAGGCCTGGCAGGCAGACGATCACCCCCTGCTACGCGAAACTATCACCGGCGGCAGCAGACTTTGGGAGGGCGGGGAGAGATCCGAGTACCCAACCCTCCTACCCGCTAGATCCTGCCTGTGCGCTCGCCGCTGCCCACCCTACCTGAGGCCACGGAGAGAACGCGCTGAGCAGCGCCGATCGCAGCTTGCCCGGCTGCCGCCTGGCACCCCGCACGCACCCCGCGCCCCGCCCGCCGCCCGCAAAGGCTGCCGGGAAGCGCCGGGGCCGCGCGTCCCGAGGCGTGCCGGGAACACGGGCCCGGGCCATTGCCCCCTGAAACGGTTCTGCCTGAGCGGGGTGCCAGCCGTCCTTCCGCAGCATAGCACTGGGAGGGCCGGGGTGGCACCGTGGGTCATTTCGTGCCGCTTTCCCCGCGCCTACCGCCGTCCGCGGAAGCGGAAGCGGCGGGAGAGTTTGATGGCGTCGCTTAGCAGCGGCCAGCGCCGTCCTCGGGCAGCGGTGAGCTCAAGGGGTCTGAGGTGCTCTGGGAAAGGAGGCCAGAAGCGCATCGAGGGTGTCCGGGGCTCCTCCGGTAGCAATGTGTACTAGCGGGCGGGCAGCCGGGCCAGGGGTGGGTGCGGCGGGGCCGCGGGTCCCAGGCAGCAGCGACCCGGCGGAGCCTTGGCCCCATCTAGGCCCGTTGTGTCTGCCCACCGCTGATGCCTCCTCAGCCTGCCCTGCCATGAAGGTGGCCGCATGATAAGGGAGTTTGTCAGCGGAGGGACGAATAAGGCAAAATAAGGGAATTTCACGAGCGGAAACGGGTGAAAAAGAGGCAAAATTGGCTCTTAGCAGCATCCCGGAGGCATCGTGGGCTGTCAGCACATCATTCTTGGGGCTGGAATACAGAAATTGGAAGAAAACAGGAACATTGTGCAAGTTCCCATTGTGGGTGCTGCTTTGTAGTCAAGGCCTCTGCAGGACTGGTAGGTGAGAATTACTCTGGATAGTGCAATTTGAAAATCAGAAGCAGCTTGGCTTCTTTGCCTGGACTTCAGTAAAGCCTTTGACACTGTTTCCCATAGCGTCCTCCTGCAGAAGCTGCCTGCTGATGCCTCGGATGGGTGGACACTATGCTGAGTTAATAACTCGCTGATGACCAGGCCTGAAGAGTGGGTGGGGAGTGGAGTTAAATCCAGTTGGTGGCTGGTCACCAGTGGTGCTCCCTAGGGCTCAGTGCCAGTGCTCTTTAACACTTTTATCAGTGACGATTAAGGAATTGAAACACCCTCAATAAGTTTGCAGATGAGACCGAATTGGGTGGGAGTGTTGAACTGCTGGAGGGTAAGAGGCTCTGCAGAGGGATCTGGCCAGACTGGATTGAGAGCTGATGTCATTGGTATGAGATTTAACAAAGCCCAGTGCTGCATCAAGAGAAGCATTGCCAGGAGGGAAAGGAGGGAATTCTCCCCCTTTACTCTGCTCTCCGCAGACCCCACCTGGAGTACTGTGTACAGTTCTGGAGCCCCCAACACAAGAAGAACATGGAACTGTTGGAGCCAGTCCAGAGGAGACCACAAAGATGCTCAGAGGGCTGCAGCAGCTCTGCTCTGAGGACAGGCTGAGAGAGCTGGGGCTCTGCAGCTTGGAGAAGAGAAGGCTTCCAGGAGACCTTGGAGTGGCCTTCCAGTATCAGAAGGGAGCCTACAGGAGGGCTGGATGTTAGGAAGAAGTTGTTTGCAGTGAGGGTGGTGAGACACTGGCACAGGTTGCCCATGGAGGCTGTGGCTGCTCCCTCCCTGGAGGTGTTCAAGGCCAGGTTGGATGAGGCATTGAGCAACCTGTTCTAGTGGGAGGTGTCCCTGCCTATGGCAGGGGGTTGGAACTGGATGAGCTTTGAGGTCCTTTCCAACCTAAACCATTTTATGATCCTGTGATCTTGCACTTGGGTCACAACAGCCCCATGAATGCTCAATGCTTGGGGCAGAGTGGCTGGAGTAGCTGCGTAGCCGAGAAGGATGCGGAGGTGCTGGTTGACAGCTGGCTGAAGATAAGCCAGCAGTGTGCTGGGGCAATAAGCAGATTGAGTAATATTCTATTCTAAAGTTGGCAGGATTTAATTTTTGAGACATTGACAATAAAGGCTAGAGAGAGCTCCAGAGAATGGAATAATCCAAGACTTAACAATCCCTTTTGCCTTTTTCAGGTGCTGCATTGACCTTCAGGTGTATGAGGCATCAGTGTGGCCCATAGCAACTGG
Organism: Ramphastos sulfuratus; assembly: GCA_013399055.1. Taxonomy (NCBI): domain Eukaryota; kingdom Metazoa; phylum Chordata; class Aves; order Piciformes; family Ramphastidae; genus Ramphastos; species Ramphastos sulfuratus. The sequence goes on from WBNM01023860.1 coordinate 70,896, forward strand.
TAAGTAAGCAGTGGACCAAAATTTCACCACTTTGTTATCAGATTTTTGTCACTTTCCAAGTTGTACAGTGTCTTTTGTCAATTCAAATATTCTAATCTTTTTTATGAGTTCTAACCATTTGTCAATTGAAATAATCTTTCTAATGTTTTGTTCAATTCAAGTAAAGTGATCTTTCTACTCTTTCATCAAGTATTCCAATCAACTGGAAATGGTATTTAATTAAAGAGTTTGGTATCTTAGAAACGAATGTCAAGAACTGGATGCTTTTTGTGTCAAACTCTAGCAACTATCAGTTGTCTGAAATATTAGAAGTAACCACTTGGAGATGTTTGTCCTACAAGACCTCCAGTAAGTTCCAGCCTACAAGGTTGGAACCTACGACTTCCAACTGAGTTTGTTCATTAACAAAACCTCTGCATTGAGAGGTGGAGAGGAAAAGAAGGAGATTGAAGTAGAGGTTTCACACATGTGCTGGTCTTCACTGTGTCGCAGATTCATTGAGTAAACAGGATGTAATTTTTAGCTTAAAGAAAAAAAAAACATTTCTGCTACAAACTCCTTGTCCACAGTAAACCAAAGGTGAACACAGTGTTAATTAGCATCACAAAATCAACACAATGACTGGAATCATCTTGTGTGGTTCAGTGGCCAGCCTCCTTTAAACCATTTGACATAAAATTCAATATCACTGAAAAGTTCTGATAATTCTTGCTTTCATTTTATGTCCAGGATAAAAAAATTGCAAGTTCAAAATGGCACCCATTTTAGATTGGAAGAAACTGATGAAAGTTGATCCAGATGCTCTGCCTAATCAAGAGAAACTAGCAGAAAAAATGCTGGAGACCATGTCCAAGGTACTCAAGGGGAAAACAGAACATAAGGGTTTTGTTGTTCGTTCCTCCCTGAACTGTCTCTGGTCCTGCACATACAAAAGTTATTTATTTTGTCAATTTTGTTGATATTTTTATAAAAACACTCCTGTCTGTTTCCTTAGGTTGATGGAAAAGACTTAAAAATGGAAACTCCAGAACAACTAATACAGCTTTTTAAAATTACTCAGTCGCTACTGAAGGTATTAAGCTTCACTTTCTACCATTTAACGGATGCCTTTGTTTAAAGTACTCTTTTTTTCCTTCTTCTTCTAGAAGCATTTAGATGCAAAATATTGGCTTGCACCAGAGTATCTGCTTGAAGCTGTTGAAATCATGGCATGCAGCAGTGGGAAGTGACTAAAACTAATGTAGAGGAGCATCAGTTAGCATTAGAAATGTTAAGGAACATTTAGTTTTATAGATTAAAAATGCAAGTGGGGGGTGGGTGTTAAGATGAAGGTGCCAGGGTCTTTTCAGTGGTTCCCAGTAACAGGACAAGGAACAGCGAGTATAAGCTCGAGGACAGGAAGTTCACCTCAGAATAAGAAACTTCTTTGCTGTGAGGGTGGTGGAGCTCTGAAATAGGCTGCCCAAAGAGGTGGTGGAGTCTCCATCTCTGGAGGCATTCAAAACCCACCTGGATGTGTTCCTGTGTGACCTGCCCTAGGTGACCTTGCTTTAGAAAGGGGAGTTGGACTTGAGGATCTCGGGAACTCCCTTCCAACCCTTCACATTCTGTGATTCTGTGAGATGAATATCTCAAAAATTACTTAGATATTCTAAGCCATTGGTAATGATGTTCACATTAATGCAAGTGTTTGTGCTAGATATTTTAGACTAAATAAAAACGTGACTATAAATGAAGGAAAACTGCCATCCTAAACCTAATCCCATAAATCTCTCATCTTTTATTTCATAGAATAGATTCATAGAATGGTTTGGGTTGGAAGGGACCTTATAGATCATCTAGTTCCAACCCCCCCTGCTATGGGCAGGGACACCTTCCACTAGCCCAGGTTGCTCAAGGCCATGTCCCAGCAGTAACAATCTTAATTTATGTTAGTAGTAAATATTTCTTCTTTGTTTACTATACTTTTTCTCCCAGATGAAAGCTGAAGAGGTAGAGTTGGCACTAGAAGAAGTTGAAAAAGCTGGGGAAGAACAAGCCAAATGTGGTAATCGAGCTAATTTATGATTTGTTAAATGTATTTTTTTTACTTGTTTTTTTAAGTTTAGAGAGTGGGCTAAAATAAAAGCTGCTCTGGAGTCAGTTGTTTCAGTGAAGCCAAATATTTAAAGGCTTAGGTTAACCATTGCTTTGTTACGTACTTTTGCATTGTGTAGTAATTCATAGGTTCATGGAATGGTTTGGCATGAAAGGGACCTTAAGGATCATCTAGTTTTGAGCTCCCCTGCCATGGGCAGGGACACCACCCACCAGCCCAGATTGCTCAAGGCCTCATCCAACCTGCCCTTGAACACCTCCAGGGAGGGGACATCCACAGCTTCCCTAGGAAATCTGTTCCAGTGTCACCCTCGCTATAAAGAATTTCTTCCTCATCTCCAGACTAACTCAGCTATTTGTTTTCTATTTTAACAGAAAATCAGTTTAAAACACAACTGATGAACCTTCAAAAAGAACTACAGGTAAGTTTTAAAACTTTCTTAGTTCATAGAATGCTGTTTGATGATTTTTAAATGCATTTTTCTAAACTAGTATTTTAGTCTAGTAGAGAGGTGTAATAAGCCCTACATCAGCTAATAATTTTTATTGGCTTTTGAATATTCACCAGCTTCAGATTTGTGAAGAGCTCTATGCACGATGAATTTTTATAGCTGAATAAATTGATTTATTGTTTGAGGTCTCTGGGGTTTGCTGGAAGGAGATAATGACCTGAGTATGATGAATCATAGAATCAGTCAGAATTGGAAGGGACCACAAGGATCATCTAGTTCCAACCCCCTTGCCATGGGCAGGGACACCTCACATTAGATCAGGCTGGCCACAGCCTCATCCAGTCTGGTCTTAAACATCTCCAGGGATGAGGCTTCCACCACCTCCCTGGGCAACCTGTTCCAGGCTCTCACCACTCTCATGGTGAAGAACTTCATCCTAATGTTAGCTTCTGCTTTGCATTTCTAATTCTGTTATTAAGAACTGTCCTATATTTCATAGCTTTACAGAATGGTTTGGGTTGGAGGGAACCTTAAATATCATCCAGTTTCAACCTCCTGCCATTGGCAGTGACACCTCCTGCTAGCCCAGATCGCTCAAGGCCTCATCCAACCTGGCCTTGAACACCTTCAGGGAGGGGGCATCCACAACCTCCCTGGGTAACCTGTTCCTGTGCCTCACCGCCCTTACTTATATCATTATTACTTAAAATATTATTTGATTGTTCTTAAGGTGGCACAAAGATCTGCTGGTGGTCGGGACACTCGCTTCCTGCGTGATGAGATCCGCCAGCTGGAAAAGCAGTTGGAACAAAACCAGAGACAATTAACAGATACAGAAAAAGAACTGGAGAAAGAGAAGAAAGTGAATGAACAGGTAAGAAGGAGCTCAACTTGACATCTCCTACAGCTGTTCTGGCACTTCTTTTCACAGAATCACAGAACCATCCAGGTTGGCAAAGCCCCTCAGGATCACCAAGTCCAACCTAGAACCCTACTCTACAAGATTCACCTAAAACCATAGCCCTAAGCACCACATCCAAACCACCCTTAAACACAGCCAGGCTGGGTGACTCCACTACCTCCCTGGGCAGCTCATTCCGGTCCCTGACCACTCTCTCCCTGAAAAACTTTTTCCTAATGTCCAATCTAAACCTCCCCAGCCTCAGCTTGAGACCATTCCCCTTTGTTCTGTTGTCCCTGCCCATGGCCTTGGTTCTGGGCTTCCCAGTTCAAGAGGGAACTTGAAAGAGCTTCTGGCATTAAAAGTCACTGCTGGAATAGATCTGTTGTGCATTCATGTTCTCTTTGTTTCCATACTTTACTCCATTAAGGATCCATGTCAAGGTTTTCCATCTTTTTCCAGCTTGCTCTTCGGAATGAGGATGCTGAAAATGAAAACATCAAGTTAAGGAGGGAGGTTAGTAAAGAATTGCTGCCTATTTACTGTATTTTTAACTTTATTTAAATATAGTTGTATTCTTATCTTTCTGCATTTACAATATTTGGTGGGGCAGGATGTTTAATTCTGTCTTAGAACGTTTCCTTCTTCCTGGTAGAAAGGAAAGATGTAATTTTATTCACATTTAAAAAATACATAGTACATGTACTCCAGTAAGCAGTCTTGCCTGGAGCAGCTTGGTCTAGTAGGAGGTGTCCCTGCCCATGGCCTTCAAGGTTCCTTCCAACCACTCCATAAATCAATAAATAGTTAATTGAGGCTAGGAGGCATCAACGTCTGAATTTACAAACTCCTGCAGTGCCATAATTTGGTTTGTATTTTGTGTTTTCAATATTTACTATTTTTGTTAAATGCTATTGACAAATAAATTTGCCTGTTAGGATTTAATTTGTTTGCTGCTGTTGCCAAGATCAGCTGTTTAAAATAAAATTACCAAAATTTAATTTAAAAAAACCCTATAAAGATAGAGTTAACCTTTTTTTATTACTCAAATTTTTTTCAATCTTTCACACCTGGCACACCTGGAATACTGTATCCAGTTCTGGGCTTCCCAGTTCAAGAGGGACAGGCAGCAACTGGATAGAGTCCAGCAAAGGGACTGGAACATCTCTCTGATGAGGAAAGGCTGAGAGACCTGGGCCTGTTAAGTCTTGAGAGGAGAAGGCTGAGAGGGGATCTTACTCATATCTATAAATACCTTCAGGGTGGGTGTCCTGAAGAAGGGGTCAGTCTCTTTTTGATGGTGCCCAGTGATAGGGCAAGGGTCAGTGAGCACAAACTGGAACCCAGGAAGTTCCACCTCAACGTGAGAAAAAACTTCTTTGCCATGAGAATGCTGGAGCCTAAGGAACAGGCCACCCAGAGAGGTTGTGGAGTCTCCTTCTCTGGAGACTTTCAAGATTCACCTGGAGGTGTTACTGTGTCACCTGCCCTGGGTGACCCAGCTTTGGACTGGATGATCTCTGGAGGTCCCTTCCAACCCCTACCATTCTATGATTCTCCCAAAACACTTTTTTAAGATCCATCCCAGTCCCAAACCATTCCATCATACAATCATAAAATTGTCAGGGCTGGAAGGGACCTCAAGGATCAGCTAGTTCCAACCTCCCTGCCATGGGCAAGGACACCTCAGTGGTGATCTGGTGGAGAGCAGCCCTTTGGAGAGGGACCTGAGAGTGCTGGTGGATGACATCCATGGCACAGCGATGTGCCCTGGTAACCAAGAGGGCCAACGGGGTCCTGGCCGGCATTAAGAAGAGTGTGTCCAGCAGATCCAGGGAGGTTCTCCTCTCCTACTCTGCCCTGGTGAGACCTCATCTTGAGTACTGCATTCATTTTTGGGCTTCCCACTTTAAGAGGGACAGAGATCTGCTGGAGAGAGTCCAGCAGAGGTCTACAAGGATAATTAGGGTACTGGGACACTGCCTGATGATGAGAGGCTGAAGGACCTGGGGCCTTTTAGTCTGAAGATCCTGTCCAGTGATCCTGTGATCAGGTTGCTTAGAGTCCCATCCAGCCTGGCCTTAAAGACCTCCAGGGATGGAGGGATTATTCTATGGTGTATGTGTTTGGATGGCTGTACATGCACAAGTACATAGAAAGTATATTTTGTCTCTATTAATTCCTGTTTAGCCTTCCTAAAGCAAAGGTCATTTCTAATCTTTTTCATGCTTTGTTTTCTTGCTCTTCTTTTCTCCTTTTTAATCTGAAGAAAAAACGCATAATGAAAAAGGTGAGGCTTCTGAGTTGTTTTTAGAAGCAGATTGTAGGAATTTGGATGAGTTTTGACTGTCTTAGCTTTTAGTGTTAGCTTAGTAGAAGAGCAGCAATTTTGTCTTCAACTCTAGCAAAGAGATTTAAGCTTGGATTGTTTCCTGTGCAGAACGAGCAGTTGCGCCAGGACGTAGCCGACTATCAGAAGGAAATAGATGCTCAGAAAGAAGCAATTCTGTCACGAAGAGGAGAGGATTCTGATTACAGATCACAGTTGTCCAAAAAGAACTTTGAACTTGCCCAGTATTTGGATGAAATTCAGGTAAAAAAATCTATGCATGTCATTGAGTGTTTGTTACACTGTTACTGACAGCAGTGTTTTTCACAAAGGTACAGGCTTGGTGTAAAGTGAGTTGAAAGTAGCCCTGGAGAAAGAGACTTGGGGGTGTTGATTGAGGAGAGCTCCCCGTGAGCCAGCAGTGCCCTCATGCAGCCTCAAAGGCAAATTGTGTCCTGAGCTGCATCCAGAGGACTGTGGGCAGCAGGGCAAGAGAGGGAATTCTGCCCTTTGACTCTGCTTTGCAGAAACCTCACCTCAAATGCCACCTCCAGTTCTGGTGTCCCCAGCAGTAGAAGGACAGAGAGTACTTGGAGAGAATCCAGAGGAGGCCACAAAGCAGAGGAACCTCTGCTTTGAGGATAGGCTGAGGAAGCTGGGGGTGTTCAGCCTGGAGAAGAGACAACTCTAGGGACACCTTCTAGCTGCCTTCCAATAGCTGAAGGTATCCTACAGGAAGGCTGCAGAGAGACTTTTCATAAGGGTGTCTAGAGACAGGACAAAAGGAATGGTTTTAAAGCTGAGGAGTTTAGACTGGATCTTATGAAGAAGTTGCTTAGTTATGAGGGTTGTGAGACTGGAATCCAGCGAGGTTTTGGGTCCTTCTTCCCTGAAAGTGCTCAGGGCCAGATTGGGTGAGGCCTTGGACAGCCTGGTCTAGTTGAGAGGTGTCCCTGACCATGGCAGAGCTGTTGGAGCAGATAATCTCTGAGGTCCCTTCCAGCCTAAGCTATTCTATGATATATCAATTCAAATGTAATTTGTCATGGATACTGTTGAAATGTTACATCCACATGAGTTAAAACTTACTTACTTTGAGAGTGACAGAAAGGTGATTCTCCTCTGGAGAAACTTGCCTGGATGTATTTCTGTGCAGTTTGCTGTAGGTGAAGCTGCTTTAGCACAAGGCTTGGACTAGATGGTCTCCAGTGGTCCATTCCAACCCCCACCATTCTGTCATTTGGGATCTGTTATGCAAATACAGTGAGTCTGTATTTACATCAGTGAGTCTGGATGAGGCAATCAGCTCCTGGTAGTGGGAGATGTGTCTTTGACTTGCTGTTAGGATCTGTTAAAATGGATCTTCTGCAGGTGAAATACACCTGTGCTCATTTCATCTAAGACTTTCAAGTAACTATCAGTTTGTAGCTTTCAAGGTAGCTATCAGTTTGTGCTTATTCAGGTATTTTAAAAAGCAGCTTTTTCTTTAATTTCACAGATTTTGACTGAAGCTAATGAGAAGTTAGACATTCAGAACCAAGAAATGAGGAAGAACCTTGAGGGATCGGTGCAAGAAATGGAGAAGATGACTGATGAATATAACAAAATGAAATGCATTGTGCAACAATCAGATATTGTTATGGATCAGTTAAGAAAAGAGAAAGAACTGTACAAATTTCAGGTAAGAACTGACTTACCTTTTTGACTGTTTTGGGTTTTTTTTTTTTTTTCTTTTTAGGTGTCTCCTGGATTTTCATGATTTAGCTTAAATTAAAAACATTCAACATATCCAGTTAAAAGCACAGGGTCTACTGAAATGCTCTCTGAGAATCACCTTTACATTTTTGGTGCCAGTTTTAAAACTTGATTGCAGATCACAAAGTTTCTGTTCAAAATGTTAGTCATACTCTGGTCTTAAGAATCATGACCTTTCCTTGCTGCTGTAATTTTAATTATTAAATTAGGTAAATTAGATAAATGAGACTGGATAAGTTAAACTGGATATTGGAAAGAAATTCTTCCCACTGAGGGTAGTGAGACACTGGCTTAGATTGCCCAGGGAGGCTGTGGATGCCTTCTCCCTGGAGGTTTTCAAGGCTAAGCTGGATGAAGTCTTGAGTGACCTGCTCTAGTGGAAGGTGTCTCTGCCCATGGCAGGGGAGTTGGAACTAGACAATTTTTAAGGTCCTTTTCCAACCCAACCTATTCTATGAATCTATAAAATGATACCTCTTTGATGGAGTGTTTTTGTAGATATATTCTGGGATGATGTTCATCCAGATCTCATTTCTAGGTTCAGGAGCTTTCTGATGAACTGAAGGCAAGGAATGAGGAAGATGATCCACTGATGGCAGCTGTGAATGAAAAAGTTGAAGAATGGAAGGTACATTTTCATACTTTTCTCTTTTTCAGTAATTTTTTAGGAATCATTTCGAGAGTTCTGATGGTGTTTTGTTTTCTTTTCAGAAAATCTTAGCTTCAAAAGATGATGAACTGCTAGAGTATCAGCAGATGGTGTTGAGCTTGAAAGAGAAAATGAAAATGGCCCAACTTGATGTAGACAGAAACAGTATCATGGCCCTTCAGCAGGTATGTTCTGAGTGAGGCATCACACACCTGAAAGGCAGCATTCACTAAATATGTTACTGAGCAAGTAATTATTTAGTCTTCATAGTTTGAAAAAAGCAGAATATGTAATATTCTTCCTAATATATATTACTTGAGAGTTACCAGACAAAGTCATTCATTCCACTACAAAATTAGCTTAACAGATGATGCACAAAGGAAACTTATCTTGTTGTGTGGCTGGGCTCATGTCTCACCTAATGCCACACTGTTAGGTCTAGTTTTACAGCCCATGCTGGTGCCAGCTAGAATTTAAATATCTTTCATACTCATGCAAAAAAAACACCAAACCAACAACCAAAAAAAAAAACCACAAAAAAAACCAAACCTTGAGAAGCTTAAAAAGGATAAATATATAAATACCACAGCCCAATAGGAATGCTGGTATTATAGAAAGTATAGTATATAACAGCAGGATGATTTCCTGTCTTGCTTCAAGGTTTGTAACTAAATGTGTTGTGGCATTTTTGAGCCCTTGTAGGCGGAGAAGTCTGATGAGATGTATTTGTACATAGATTCATAGAATGGGTTGAGTTGGAAGGGACCTTAAAGACCATCCAGTTCCGACCCCCCTGCCATGAGCCACCTGCTCCTAGCCCAGGTTGCTCAAAGCCTCATCCAGCCTGACCTTGAACACCTCCAGGGTGGAGGCATCTCTGGGCATCTTGTTCTAGCGTCTCCCCGCTTTCACTGAAAAGAACTTCTTCCTTAGCTCCAGTGTAAATCTCCCTGCTCAGTCTTCCAAAACTAGGAGCAGGTAGCTTCTCTGGAGAAAAAAACTTGAATGTGCCTTTGATCAGAAGAGCAAGGTGACTGAAAGTAACTTTGATAAGCAGATGTAGAGTCTACCTTTAGTGCCTAGATGGCTGTAGAGATTGCTTTTTTTTGGATGACCACTGTAGATTTATCTCTAAAGTTCATGTGTAAGCAAAGAGATAATATATAAATAGAAGCTTCATCTTTTCTTTTTTTTTTCCCCATTCATCAAATAAAATATTGATCTCTCTGTGATGGCTCTGAAGTTCATATATAAGCACAGAAATAGCTTAATAGAAGTTACTTACCCAATCTCTGTACTCCTGGATATACATGCAAGCAAAACAAAACAAAAGCTGGATGAGAAAGCTGTGAGATACCTGAATCTTTTCATGATCCTCTTGGAGAATTGTTTCATTTAAAATTCATGTACTGAAATGCTGCTTTTATTTTGTGTATGTGTTTGAATGCTTTATTTGTACTCTTTCTTTTATTTTTCCTGCTTTGCCTTTCTATCCCCAACTTCTAGATAATATCTGAACTCTATGTTGTAAGTACAGCATATTTGATATACTGTAAAATGCTTTGTAAGCTACCTTGAATTTCTTGATTTGGTGTTTTAGCCACTGTGAATTTCTTGATTTGGTGTTTTAGCCACTTTAAATTTCTTCATTTGTTGTTTTAGCTGCTTTTAATGCCTTCATTTATTGTGTGGTGGTTTCTATTGGTAGCTTGCCTGTTAGTGAAGAATTCTTCTTCAATGGAGGCTCTTTTTTTATGTCTGTGTAGGGTGTGCAAGACAGAGATGCTCAGATCAGATTGCTCACTGAGCAAGTTGAACAGTACACCAAAGAAATGGAACAAAATGCATTAGTTATTGAGGGATTAAAAAATGATCTCCAAAAAGACAAAGGTAATGTGACCGTTTTCATGTCTATAATAGCATTTTGTCTGTAGACATTGATTTCTCTGATGTCTATAGAAAGAAAAATAGAAACCCACAATTTTCTGTGTATTCTTTATTCCTAGAAACATAGGGAAAAAACTTTGCAGCATTTAAGTAATATTAGTCTCAAATGAATTGAGTAGAAAAATTAGTAAAGAGTTCACATTAATTTATGGCCACTACCTATATTTAGACAGCAGTTTAGACGCAAGACCTTACCTGGAGTACTGTGTCCAGTTCTGGAGCCATGAACACAGCAAGGACATAGACCTTATGGAATGGGTCCAGAGGAGAACCATAAAAATGATCAGGGGGTTGGAGCAGCTCTGCTACCAGGACAGGCCAAGGGAGCTGAGGGTGTTCAGTCTGGAGAAGAGAAGGCTTCAGAAGACCTAATAGCAGCCTGCCAGTACCTGAAGGGAGCTTACAAGAGTGCTGCAGAGGGACTCTTTCCAAAGGCCTGCAGTGACAGGATGAGGGGAAATGGTTGGAAATTACAAAAGAGCAGATTTCGATGGGATATTAGAAAGAAGTTTTGCACCATGAGGGCAGTGAGACTCTGGAACAGGTTGCGCAGGGAGGGAGTTGTGCATCTCTGGCGATATTCAAGGTCAGACTCAACAGNGACTCACTCCAACAGTTCCACGTCCTTCTTTTATTGAGGGCTCCAGAACTGCACACAGTACGCCAGATGGGGTCTCAGGAGAGCAGAGATCACCTCATCATCTGAAGAGTTTCTTACTTGCTGCGTGGCTGACAGCAAGAACTTCTAGTTCAATTGTGAACAGCACAAAATGTTTTGCTGGTTTGTTTTTTTCCCAGGTCACTCCTCTCGTGCTCAGCAGAATCATATTGAGGATATGCAAGAAAAATTAAAAATGCTAGAAGAGAGAATGAAGGAGGCTGAGAAATCAGCAGAATTAGCAGAAGCAGATGCTAGAGAAAAGGATAAAGAACTTGTTGAGACCCTGAAACGAATGAGAGACTATGAACTGGTAACAAATTTGTCAGAGTGGACAGCATATTGTAGCAGATGTTTAGATCATTTTGGTAGTCCATTTTTAATTGCCTGTGTTCTAATTAGAAATTAAGCTAAGGATTTTTGATGCTAATTGGGTTTTTTATGGCTGGAGGGCTGCCTGGCAGAAAGGGATCTGGGGGTGGTAATAGACAGGAGCTGAATATGAGCCAGCAGTGTGCCCAGGCAGCCAAGAAGGCCAATGTCATCCTGGCTTGGATTAAAAATGCTGTGGCCAGCAGGAGTAGGGAGGTGATTGTCCCCTTGGACTTGGCTTTGGTGAGGCCACACCTCAAGTATTCAGTTTTGGGCACCACCGTACAGGAGAGATGTGGAGGTCCTGGAGCCGGGTCCAGAGGAGGGCAAGGAAGCTGGGGAAGGGCCTGGAGAATAAATCTGATGAGGAGTGACTGAGGGAACTGGGAATGGTTAGTGTGAAACAGAGGAGGCTGAGGGCAGACCTCATTGCTGTCTACAGCTACCTGAAGGGACATTGTGGAGCACCTGCTGCTAGGCTCTTCTCTAAGGTAGCTGGAGACAGAACAAGGGGGAATGGCCTCAAGCTGAGGCTGAGGTGGTTTAGGTTGGACATTAGGAAAAAGTTTTTCAGGAAGAGAGTGGTCAGGGACTGAAATGAGCTGCCCAGGGAGGTGGTGGAGTCACCCAGCCTGGATGTGTTTAAGGGGGGTTTGGATGTGGTGTTTAAGGTGAATCTTGTAGAGTAGGGTTCTAGGTTGGACTCGGTGATCCTGAGGGGCTTTGCCAACCTGGATGGTTCTGTGATTCAGTAACTTACTAAGGATAGTGCAGAATACAAGCTGGAAAAAACCTCTTTTCTCACCTGTTTAATGATGAAAGACTCATCATTTCTTTTCTTACATCTCCTTTTGGTTGGTTTAGTTTGGTTTTTTTTTTTTTTAACTCTCCATTTGTTTTTTTTTACAGGGAACCTATGGTTTGGAAGAGGCAGTTGCTGAAATCAAAGCTTTAAAAAAGCAAATCGAAATACAGGATCGTGAGATTGAAACCTTAGTTCAGGAAGTCAATAGACTTGAACTTCGAATCAACGACTTCCTTGACGAAAATGAAGAACTCAGGGAGCGTTTAGGTATGAGACACCTACTCTGTTTTCAGTTATTTGTTGTGTAAGAACTGAAATAAAATTATGTCATGGAATTCTGCTAACCACTTGGAAATAATTCTGTATATTCTGCTAATATTTGCAAGTGGTTTTAGCTAGTTAGGGTCAGATGTCTGACTAAAGGTAAATGGATATGACCAGACCTGGCTTACAGGTTGCATTGAGTGAAGAAAAGTAGGAGAAGAGCTTTTCCTGAGGTTTTGTTGTTGTTTGGATTCCTCTTGAATGGTTTCATTTCATAGGAAGGGATTTGGAAACCATAACTTGGTGAAGTTGTAATGCTAGAGTGAAAAAAAAAAAAGAAGTAAAAATTTGGACAGGCTTAATTTTACACAGAAGAATCTAAACATAAATAATGTAGGTGGAAATTTTTTGAGCTTTTTGAGTAACTGAAGTAAAATGATGCTTTCCTCTGGGCTTACTGCATTTCATGCAGCCCAGAAGACAAACTGTGTGCTGGACTGCATACAGAGGAGGGTGGGCAGCAGGGCAAGAGAGGAGATTCTGCCCCTTGGCTTTGCTCTGCTGAGACCTCACCTTGAATGTCGCATCCAGTTCTGGTGTCCCCATCAGAAGAAGGTCACAGAGCTGTTGGAGCGAGCCCAGAGGAGGCCATAGTCCAGGCTGGAGCAGCTCTGCTGTGAGGACAGGCTGAGGGAGCTGGGGGTGTTCAGCCTGGAGAAGAGAAGACTGTAGGGGCAACTTCTAGCTGCCTTCCAATAGCTGAAGGGATCCTACAGGAAGGCTGCAAAGAGACTTTTCCTGAGGATGTCTAGAGACAGGACAAGGAGGAGGCTGAGGGAGAGCAGGGTCTGAGGGTTCTTCAGTAGGAGGGTGGTGAGACTCTGGAACAGGTTGCCCAGGGAGCTTGTGGATGTCCCCTCCCTGGGAGTGTTCCAGGCCAGGTTGGATGAGGCCTTGAGCAGTGGAGTCTAGTTGAGAGGTATCCCTGCCCATGGCAGGAGAAGTTGGAGTAGATGATCTCTGAGGTCCCTTCCAACCTAAGCCTTTCTATGATACCTACATTCAACTGCCAACATTATGTTTTAATTCATAGATTCATGGAATGGTTTGTTTTGGAAGGGACCTTAAAGATCATCTGGTTTCAACCCTCCTGCCATGGGACACCTCACACTAGTTATTTTCTAATTTAACAGTCTTCTAATAATTACAAACATTAATGTTGCTCTTTAATGGCTAATTAGACACCATATAGAGACCTTATAGTAGCCTTCCAATATCTGAAGGGAGCCTACAGGAAGGCTGGGGAGGGACTGTTTGCAAGGTCTTCCAATGACAGGATTAGGGGCAATGGGTTTCAACTGGCAGAGGGAAGATTTAGACTAGATGGTAGGAGGGAGTTCTTTCCAGTGAGGGTGGTGAGGCACTGGCACAGGTTGCCCAGGGAAGTTGTGGCTGCTCCCTCCCTGGAGGTGTTCAAGGCCAGGTTGGACGAGGCCTTGAGTGACCTGTGCTAGTGGGAGGTGTCCCTGCCTATGGCAGGGGGTTGGAACTAGATGATCCTTGAGGTCCCTTCCAACCTTACTATTCTATGATTCTATGATATACTGTGTTTTAGGTCTCGAGCCAAAGACAATGATTGATTTAAATGAATTCAGGAACAGCAGAACACTGAAGCAGCAGCAATGCAGAGCTGAAAACCAGATTCTTTTGCAAGAGGCAAGTGATAAGTCCAATTTTTGCTACGGAATACAAATGTGTTTGAACAAAATGAAATCCTGATCTGTGAATAATCATTTGCAGATTGAAAGACTGGAAGAGGAGAGAATCGAGCTGAAAAAACAGGTTCGGAGGTTGGCTCAGGAGAAAGGGAGAAGAGTTGCAACAACAGGTAGGATTTTTTCCTTCCCAGAGCTTGCTCTCTGTACTAATATGAATAAGTATAACATAGTCTTAGATTTAAATTACAAGGCTAAATATATTTCATTCAATCTGTAGGAAGAGGTGAGTAATTTTATATTTCTGTAGTCTGACAGCCCTGTAGCTTTTTGACTTGTGATGGCTTTTAATGCATCACTGAGAATTGTCACTGACTTGTGGTTATCAGGTGCAGAATGATCTTGCCATTATTTCCAGTAAATCTGTATAATCCTTTTCCACTCAGTCTAATAGGTGTGTTTCAAAAACATTCACATTTCAATCTCTGCTACCCAGGGAACTGTAATGTGCTCAAAAGGAAAAATTTGCAGCTCCTTACTTTGTGGGTAGAAAAGTGCAGCTCAGATATCCTAAATGGAATATATTCCCTTGCTTGCAGACCCATTAAAAATGCATAAAAATAAATTATTGCTTGAATATTTACTTTCAATTAGGATTGAGTGGTGATGATGTGCAGATAACTGATGACTTGACTGAAGAGAAGGAAATGAATAGTAAGTTGGATTTCTGGAACAGACCTGATATTGCTGAAGTAAAAGCAAAGGTAGGTTCATAAATGCAGGTGGCGTGGGTACTCCATACCTCAGACCATGTCTTCCCAGGGTGGCTTGTGCATCTTTTCTCTTCTTAGCCAGCTGAGGGCTGCCAACAGCTGACATGGCCCTGTCTGTGCTGCAGCTTACTCCTCAAAGTCACTTGAAGCAAAGAAATGCTCACACGACTCTCTGAAGGGCCTGCAGGACCTACCCTGCCTGGAAGCAGGGCAAGGAAGCTGCCCCCTTTCCATGTGCTGATACAGGCAGCTCTGCTTTGCCTGCCCTGGGACAGGCAGCACACGGTGGGTCTGTCTTCTGTCTGTAGCTGCTTTAAAACCCTAGGGAGCTGGGAAATCTACCCTGAAGAGGTTGGCTTCTCCCTGCTCCATGGATCCACCACAGATACTGTTGTGTGACCCACATAAGCAGCAGGAATAAACCTTTCAGAGCCCAAGGAGTGGGGAAACACCTGGATGTTTGAAGCCCAAAGGGAGATGAGATACTCTCTGCTTTCTGTCTTGAGAACTTGGAGGAGAGAAGTGAACAAAGCCAGCAGCTCTGGGCATTTTTCTTTGGCCAGGAACATCCCAGGCCAGAGTGATAAGGCCTCAAGTTGCACCAGGAGAGATTTAAGTTGGACATTAGAAAAAATTTCTTCACCAGAAGGGTTCTCAAAGAGTGGAAGTGTCAAAGACTGGAACCCATCCCTGGAGGGGTTTAAAAGAGGCAGAGATAAGGTGCTGAGAGACATGGGTTAGCACCAGATGTGGTAATGTTGGAGAATGTTTGGATTGGATGATCTTAAAGGTCTTGTCCAACCAAAATGATTCTGTGGCTCTGTGATAAAGCAAGTTCACAAACTTACTGTATTTCTCTTCCAAACTAAAACCAATGTGCTTTTTTCTTGCTGTGAAGATGAGGTTCTTTCTCTAAGTGTTGCTCTCTGCAGAGCACCTCAGTTTGCTTTAGGTACTGTGGAATCTCCCTGGTGAATATGTATGGATTAGCAAGATTTGCAAGCATTTGTTCTTACTTAACTATGGATTGGCAAGATTTGCAAGCATCTCTTCTCATTTTACCATGGATTAACAAGATTTGCAAGCATTTATTCTCATTTAACCACACAGTCTTGATGAAAAAGATCTAATATAGAAATTCCTGAATTACCATTTTGATGTTTTCTTTGTTTGTTTCTTTAGAATGAATACCTTGCAAATGAGTTAAGTGTGAGAGAGAGAGATTTGGAGAAGAACAAGATTGTCATAGCCAAATTTCAATCTAAATGTGAGTATCAGGCTGTTTTAAAATTGGGGAATATTATCCTTGCAGATAACTTGCTTTGTTAGCTATTCTGTGCTCACAATCATTTCCTTGTTACACCCATTTCTAAGGTAGTCACATTTCTGCATGTGTGAAAAGCAGGCAGACAGACTAGTAAAGAAGTGAAAAAAGTGGAAGGAAACATTGAAAACTGGAGGATTTAATAAAGTAGAATGTGTTCCCATGAAGCATTTCATTATTGTTTTAGGAAGGAACAGCAGGCACCAGTGCAGACTAGAGGTGGTCCTGCTGGAAAGTAACTCCATGGAGAGAGACCTTGGGGTGCTGGTGGACAAGAAGTTCTCCATGGGACAGCAATGTGCCCTTGTGGCCGAGAGAACCAATGACATCTTGGGGTACATGAGAAAAAGTGTGTCCAGCAAGTTAAGAGAGGTTCTCCTCCTCTGCTCAGCCCTGATGTCGGGGAGGGGTAATTAGGTACTGCGAGACGATATTATAAAAATATTAATATATAATTTATTAATATTAAATAATCGGAACTCGCACCACCTCCTACCACCATTCAATAATAACAATAGTAACAGGCTCTTTGCAACGTTAGGAAACTATATACAGGTTATAACAGGATCTGGAAATAACTGTTAAATATATATNCAGGACATGTAGAAGCCCAAGAGGCCTGTTTAGGCCTACCACGACACCTGATGAGACCACACGTGGAATACTGTGTCCAGTTTTGGGCTCTTCAGTTCAAGACAGACAGGGATCTGCTGGAGAGAGTCCAGGGGAGGCTATGAGAATGCTGAAGGGACTGGAATATCTGTGTGATGAGGAAAGGCTGAGAGCCCTGGGGCTGGTTAACCTTGAGAAGAGAAGGCTGAGATGGGATCTTACTAATGTCTATAAATATCTGAGAGATGGGTGTCAAGAAGAAGGGGCCAGACTCTTTTTGGTGGTGCCCAGTGACAGTACGAGGGCCAATGGAACCCAGAAAGTTCCACCTCAGCACGAGGAGAAACGTCTTTACTGTGAGGGTGACAGAGCCCTGGGGCAGGCTGCCCAGAGAGACTGTAAAGTCTCCTTCTCTGGTGACTTTCAAGACCCCTCTGGATGCATTCGTGTGTGACCTACTCTGGGTGACCCTGCTTTGGCAGGGGGGGTTGGACTGGATGATCTCCAGAGGTCCTTTCCAAACCCTACCATTCTGTGATTGTTTTCTTGGGATTTCTCCAGGGAAACACACTCTGGATGTTCTTAGCAGCTCTAAGTTCCTACTTGGTTATGTCTATATACGATATGAACATTCTTTTTTTATATCAAATCAAGAATCATTATAATAAAATATCCTGGGATGTATCACACAGTATCACAGTATCACCACGGTTGGAAGAGACCTCAAAGATCATCAAGTCCAATGTCTTAATATAAAGATAATAATTCATTCTTTCAGTGCTTTTAGACACATTCACCATTTCTATTCCAGTAAAAGAGCTGTCAGAAGAGAACAAACACCTTGAACAAGGAATGAAAGAAATACTGCAAGCTGTGAAGGAAATGCAAAAGGATCCTGGTGTGAAGGGAGGAGAAACAGCATTAACTATCCCCAGTCTGGATCGTTTGGTTAATGTGAGCTTTCTTTTTCAAGTATTATTTAGCTTTATAGGATTTACAACCTTTTTTTCTTTCTCTTTTCAATTTTTAGGTTATTGCATAATTAAATAGTATCTTCCTTATGTTTTCTAGGTTACAAGTAAGAGTCCATAGTGTGATACCTCTTTCAAAATGCAAAGTAAAAATAAATAGAGGTAGCCAAAACCATTTTTCTTTTTAAAACAACAAATCTTCAGCTGCACAATATAAAATTCTTTGGCAAGTTTGTTGTGCTAGCCATAATGTTTAAGTAAAATTTCATTTGCCTGTCTTTTATCTGTAGGAGGTGTTTCAGAGAAAACTCCTTATTCAAACATCTTGCCTAAAAATACTGTTTTTAGAGGAAAAAAAATAAAAGTAACCATTTAAATCTCTATGTCAAACACACCATCAGGAAATGGGGAAGTAGATTGAAGAAAATTAAGATTTCATGCTTATTGCTAATCTCAGTACTCTAAACGCGAGGGGTCCAGTTGATTATGAAAAATAAAGTTTTTCTACTCTTTTTCTCTCTTTTCTTAATGAATTAGGCCATGGAATCAAAGAATTCAGAGGGGATGTGTGATGTGAGTGTGCACTTGAAAGCTCAGGTGGACCAACTTACAGGACGAAATGAAGAGCTGAGACAAGAACTGAAAGAGGCTCAAAAGGAGGCAATGAATTTCTCTAACCAGCTGGCAAGTGCAAATGAAAAGGTAGCAAATTTATTTGGTGCCTCTGATGTATGTTTGGGAGTTCCCC
>WBNM01023860.1:89394-106894 GCA_013399055.1 Ramphastos sulfuratus
AGAAGGGCACCAAGGCTGGTGAGGGGGCTGGAGCACAGCCCTGTGAGGAGAGCCTGAGGGAGCTGGGGGTGTGCAGCCTGGAGAAAAGGAGGCTCAGGGCAGGCCTCATTGCTGTCTACAACTACCTGAAGGGAGGTTGTAGCCAGGTGGGGTTGGTCTCTTCTCTCAGGCAAGCAGTGACAGAACAAGAGGACACAGCCTCAAGGTCTACCGGGGCAGGTTCAGGCTGGATGTTAGGAAGAAGTTCTTCACAGCAAGAATGATTAGCATTGGAATGGGCTGCCTGGGGAGGTGGTGGAGTCACCATTCCTGAGGGCGTTTAAAACGAGACTGGACGAGGCACTTGGTGCGGTGGATTAGTTAATTAGAAGGTGTTAAATGATAGGTTAGACTCGATGATCTCAGAGGTCTTTTCCAACCTGGTTAATTCTGTGTGATTCTCTGTGTGAAGTAGGTTGTTAGTAACAGCCCAGTGTAGCAGAGGAAAACAATCTGTTTTAATAGAATCATAGAATGGTTTGGGTTGGAAGGGACCTCCAAAGGTCATCCATGCCCCTTTGCAGTCAGCAGGGACATCCTCAGCTTGCCCAGAGCCCTGTCAAGCCTGACCTTGAATATCTTCAGGGATTGGCCCTCAGCTACCTCCCTGGGCAACCTGTTCCAGTGTTCCACCATGCAAAGAACTTGTTCCTAACAGTTAGGTCCTTTTAATTGAATAGCCAAGAGCTACTTCTTTATGATTTTTGTTTCTTTTCTTTAGATTGAACAGCTGAACAATGAAATAAGCTCTTTACGACAGTCAGAAAGTGCTAATGTTGTCGTGCAAACAGTGAGTCTCCCAGAGGGAATGGCTCCTTCAAGTGTTCATGTGATTAATTCTCTGAATGAGTACTTAATCCATCTTGTACAGGTAACTCTAACTCATTTACTCCTTGATGTAGTGGAGGTTTGTAATATACAGCTAATTCTTTCCAGATCCAGTACCATGTCAACTATGAGAGCTCTTCAAAATCATTTTAAAGTTCATAGATCCATAGAATGGTTTGAGTTGGAAGGGACCTTAAAGATCATCTCATTCCAACCCCCCTGCCATGGGCAGGGACATCTCCCACTAGCTCAGATTGCTCAAGGCCTCATCCAACCAGGCCTGGAACACCTCCAGGGAGGGGATATGCACAGCCTCCCTGGGCAACCTGTTCGTCCAGCTGACCAAGTTCCAATAATCTCTTTAGGCCATTCCCTTTTTAAAGCTCTATGTATTTTGCTGTGCTGTAAGCCTGGAAGGCAACAATTACATTTTTCTCAACCACTCAGATTATTTTTGTTTGAAGGCTGATCTAAAGATTTGCTCTTCCTTCCTTCTGCTTTGGCACTCTTAGTATTTCTTTGAGAAATTCTCTCTCACTGCTGTCTGCAATTCCACACCTGAATCTGCATCTGCAAATCATACTCTGTTTTGCTCTCTACAGCAAAGGTCGGTCTCTATTTACCAGCTTGAACTTTCCACCCTACTATTTGTCCAAAATATGCTTTTTATTATTCCATCTTTGATCACTTCTGTGATTTAGAGACTCTCTTTCAGCTGTGTATGATTCTAAAGTAGACTAGTTGGGAATGTGAGAAGAAAACATCACTTTGCAGTTAGACGTTCAATCAATGTTCCGTGTCATGGTGGTTTTGAACTTTGAGGGCTGTAATCCACAGTGCCCTTATGCCCTATTTTACACTTTTGGGCTTATTTCCATCTGTTGCTTCCACAGAAAATAGGTTTTTAATACCTGCAGCTCACACTGTCCATGACAGAAGCATCCATCATGAAAAAAACTAAGGGATTTTGATTAATCCTTTCATGTTTCAAACCTGTCACATGTTTAAAATCTTTTCATGTTTAAAATCCATATTAATATTGTTATTTGGAAAATAATTCTTAGGAACTGGAAAATAAAGAGCAGTTACTGAAGCAATTAGAAGATGCAGTGGAAGGCTACAAGAGAAAATTTGCAGTGATTCGTCATCAGCAAGGCTTGCTGTATAAAGAGTATCAGAGGTATTGTTGTCTGCTCTGAATTATGGAAGTCCAACCTTATAAATGTTCAGGAATTTGGACTACAAGCTTTGTTGCTATTTGGTTAGTGTCATAAAAACTGCTGCTCTTGGATATCTCCTCCATCTATCACAGAATCACAGAATGTCAGGGGCTGGAAGGGACCTTGAAAGATCATCTGGTCCAGCCCCGCTGCCAGAGCAGGATCACCTAGAGCAGATCAGACAGGAACGCATCCATGCAGGTCTTGAATATCTCCACCCTGGGCAGCCTGTTCCAGTACTCTGTCACCCTCACAGTGAAAAAATTCTTCCTCAGGTTCACATGGAACTTCCTATGCTTCAACTTCCACTCATTGCCCCTTGTTCTGTCACTGGGCATCACCCAGCAGAGCCTGGCTCCAGCCTCCTGGCACTCACCCCTTACACATTTATAAACATTAATGAGGTCACCTCTCAGTCTCCTCCTCTCCTAGCTAAAGAGCCCCAGCTCCCTCAGTCTCTCTTCGTAAGGAAGATGTTCAACTTCCTTAATCAGTTTTGTGGCTCTGTGCTGGAGTCTTAAGCAGCTCCCTGTCCTTCTTGAACCAGTGGGGCCAGAACTGGACACAATACTCCAGATGAGGCCTCACCAGGGCAGAGTAGAGGGAAAGGAGAACCTCCCTCGACCTACTAACCACAGCCCTTCTAATCCACCCCAGAATGGCATTGCCCCTCCTGGCCCCAAGAGCACATTGCTGGCTCATGGCCATCCTGCCATCCACCAGGACTCCCAAGTCCTTCTCCCCTTCACCGCTTTCCAGCAGGTCAGTCCACAACCTATACTGATACATAGAGTGGATCATAGAGTGATAGGGGTTGGAAGGGACCTTGAGAGATCATCCAGTCCAATCCCCCTCTACCAAAGCAGGATCAGCTAGGGCAGGACACACAGGAACACATCCAGGTTGGTTCTGAATGCTGGGCCACAAGTGCCTATTGCTGGCTCATGTCCAGCTTCTCATCCACCAGCTCCCCCAACTCCTTTTCTGAAGGACTGCTCTCAATCTCACCATCCCTCAGCCTGAATTGGTATCAAGGAATGTCCCACCTGGATACAGAACCTTGCACCTTGCCTTACTCCCTCATTCTACATGAAAATGTTTAATTACTGTGTTTTAGTCAAAAGGAAAGCTGGCAGAAAGAATCAGAAGAAATGAAAGAGGAAAAGAAAAAGCTGGAAGAGCAGAAAGAACAGGATGCTACCAAACTGAAGGCATATTCTGTAAGTGATTCTGTTGCTTTCATATTTCAAAAAGGCTTTTAAGACACAGAACAGAGGTCTTTATAAAATAGTATTAATTGCCAGCTGGGGATTATATTCCAGGGAAAAAGTTCTGAATTGGATCACATCAGAAGGGAGTTAATGGGTTGATGTCTTAATGGAATATAACTAAAAATTTGCATGTACACAGAGATATATGGCAGCATGAAATTTGAATGAGGATCAGGTGAACACTTTCACATTAAACATCTCTCTGAATTAATTACTGTGAATGATCACTGAAAAATGTGTTGTTTGCATTTAAAATCTTATTAAGAGCAGGCTTCTTTTATCAGAAAAGCCAAATCTCTACCTCTGTCACAAGTAGATATTCCAGGCTGTCAGGACTCTGGAATTTTTCCTAGATATCTGATGACTCCTTCATTAGGTTTAGAGGAAGTTAGGATTTCACAGCTCCAGTTTCTACTCTCTCTCTTTGACAAGCTGAGGTGTGAGACAGCAAAGCACAGTGATAGCTCAAGGGGAAATGGCCTGAAATTGTGCCAGGGGAGGTTTGGGTTGGAGATGAGGAAAAAGTTCTTTGGTGCAAAAGTGGTCAGGGATTGGAAGAGGCTGCCCAGGGATGTGGTGGAGGTATTCAAGAAACCTGTGGACATGGCACTTTGGGTGGTTTAATGGTTTAATGGCCATGGTGGTGTTGAGTTGATTGTTGGACTGTATGATCATAGAATGGTTTAGGTTGGAAGTGACCTCAAAGATCATCTAGTTCCAACCCCCTGCCATGGGCAAGGACACCTCCCACTAGAACAGATCTTAGAGTTCTTTTCCAACCTTGATGATTCTATGATTCCGTAATAGTGTTGAATGTGTGGATGTGTTCTGTTAGCAAAGAGAGATTATTTCAGACACACAAAGGGAATTTTGACATCTGGATTAAAAGAGGTAAAATAAAGCTTGTCTACAGAGTTGAGTACAAAAATCTATTTCACAGAATTTACTCAGTGCACTTCAGCTGGATCCTGATGAAACAAAAAAAGCCCTGGCAGAAAATAATAGGAAAATAACTGTTCTCCAAGTTAATGAGAGGTCCCTAACAAGGAGGTACACCACCGTGCTTGAAGCAGAACGACATCTCAGGAAGGAAAATGAGAAACTCAAGGCTGAGATAACACAGATGGAGGCTGCAGTTATGGGCAGGATTGGAGACTTGCAACGATTCAAGGTACAGTTCGTAGCAGAAACATGACACCTTTTTATGTCTACAAGTTGGCAATCAACACACTTGGTTCTTTTAAGGCAAGCAGTACTCATTTATTCAGTTTGTTACTCAAATGCTGTTAGAAATGTTCTCGAAATACTCTGTATTTAAACAAGCATCTCAAGCACTGGCTTCAGTTTTGGGGCCCTCACTACCAGAACATACAAGAAGAACATTTTGGGACTTGAGTACTGGCTTCAGTTTTGGGCCTCTCATTCCAAGAAGGACATTTTGGGGCTTGTATACTAGGCTCAATTTTGGGCCTTTCACTACAAGAAAGACCTTAAGGGCCTGGAGCCTATCCAGAGAAGGGCAACAAAGCTGGAGAAGGGTCTAGAGAACAGGGCTGGGGAGGAGCAGCTGAGGGAGCTGGGGGCGTTTAGTCTGGAAGAGGGGAGGCTGAGGGGAGATCTTATTGCTCTCTACAACTTCCTGAAAGGAGGTTGGAGCCAGGTGGGGGGTTGGTTTCTTTCCTATTGCAACTGATAGGTAAAGAGGAAATAGCATCAAATTACACCAGGGGAGGTTTAGATTGGACATTAATAGTCCAGAGGAGGCCACAAAGATGATACAAGAACTGAAGCATCTCTGCTATGAGAATAGGCTGAGGAAGCTGGGGTCGTTCATCCTGGAGAAGAGAATACTTCAGAGGGACCTTCTAGCTGCCTTCTAATACCTGAAGGGATCCTACAAGAAGGCTGGAGAGAGACTTTTTGTAAGCATGGAAAGGGGCAATGATTTGAAGCTGAGAAAGAGTAGGGATAGACTGGGTCTTAGGAAGACATTCATCAGTGTGAGGGTAATGAGGCTGTGGAGTAGGTTACCCAGGGAGGTTGTGGATGCCTCCTGTCTGGGCGTGTTCAAGGCCAGATTGGATGAGGCCTTGAGCAGCCAAGTGCAGTTGAGAGACATTTTCTTGTTTTTCATAGGAAATGGCCAGCTTTAAGATTGCAGCTCTGCAAAAAGCTTTGGATGGCAGCGTCCCCCTGGCTGAACTAGAACTGGCTAATAAGCAGTACAATGCCCTAACTGCCAAATACAGAGACATGCTGCAGAAAGACAACTTACTGGTCCAAAGGACAACAAACATGGATCATGTAGAGGTAATAGTTGTGTCGTTTGAACCCTAAGGGAAGAAAAAAGCTTCTTTATACATTCATTCTGCATTGCTGTGTTTCATTTAATGGAAAGATAGAAGCTAAGTCCCAGTGCTGGAACTGCCTGAATTTGTGCCAGGGTAGGTTTAGGTTGGATATTAGGAAAAAATTCTTTCCTCCAAGAGTGGTCAGGCATTGGATTGGAACAGGCTGCCCAGGGAGATGGTGAAATCACTGTTCCCAGGGGTGTTCAAGAAACCTATGGACGTGGTGGTTTGGGACATGGTTTAGTGGCCATGGTGGTGTTAGGTTGACGGTTGGACTTGATGATCTTAAAGGCCTCTTCTAACCAAAATAATTCTATGGTTCTATGAGATGTTGGAGGCAGTCTTGCTGTTGGTGTATAATTGTCATAGAATCACAGAATGGTTTGGGTTGGAAGGGACCTCCAAGATCACCTAGCTTCAAGATCACCTAGCTTCAACTCCCCTGCCATGAGGAGACATAAAAATGTTCCTGAAGCTTGTCAGCTGAAGCCTCATAAATGGACGGCATCTACATGCTGTGACTTATTTCTGCCTTTAAATTTGCAATAGAATGTGAAGTGGTTTAGAAGTCTTAGGAATCATAGAATGGTTTGGGTTGGAAGGGACATAAAAGCTTATCCAGTTCCAACCCCCTGCCATAGGCAGGGACACCTCCCACTAGAACAGGTCACTCAAGGCCTCATCCAACCTGGCCTTGAACACCTCTTGTGAGGGGACGTCCACAACCTCCCTTGGCAACCTGTTTCAGTGTCTCACCACCCGCACAGGAAAGAATTTCTCCCTAATCTCCAGTCTCAATTTTCCCTTTTCCAGTTTCAGTCCATTCTCCCTCATCCTATCACTACAAGCCCTAGTTAAAAAAATACCCTTTCTTCCTTTCCCATTCTTAATGAGGTATTTAATTAATGAGGCATTTAGTGGGGCTTGTAAATTTTAAATTAATTTTCATTTCATTTCATTTTAATTCTAAACACTGGAGGAGTCACAGTCAGTGATGGTCAACATTCATGGTAAGACATTAAGACAGACAGAGAGAGTAAGACAGAGAGGCAAGAGTAGCATTTTTACACTGAAGAGGAAACTTTGCCCTTCTGTCACCTCATATGTAGATTATTGTTGTGCAAAGGCAAATATAATTTAAATGTTATATTAAATGTTCATTTAAAACATCAAATCTGCTACAGTTCAACAGTTTGTTGTTCTGTTTTTGTCATGCAGCATGAGAATGAGTCCTTGAGGTCAGAGATCAATTCATTGAATAAGGAACTGGAGATCACAAAGGAGAAGCTTCACACTGTGGAACAGGCTTGGGAGCAGATGACTAAACTGGGCAAGTATCAAAGTTCTGTTACAACATGGAAAATCAAATGGTGTGTCCTGTGGAAAAATGATCATAGAATCATTAAGCTTGCAAAAGACCTCTAAGGTGATCTTAGAGGCCTTTCCCAACCCAAATCATTCTATGTGTGGCCGTTTGAGTTAGATTCCTACCTCAGACATAAAAAAATTCAGAACAGAGAAACTTAGAAGTGGAAGCTCTGAGGTGAACATTCTAGGGATATGCCATATAATGGCAACAATGGATAAGTTAATATAATTTCATTGGAGCATCAAGAGCTTTATGTCTGCAAGCACAGCTTGTACCTTCCCTTTGCTGCTTCCTCTGTTTCGTCTGTGCCTGCTGCTATCTTCCCCTGCTGCTGTTTTGGCTGCTGCTGCTTTTGCTGCTTCGCCGACGCTTGACCCCTTCCCCATCTTCCTTCAGGTTATTATATTCCTGTAGTAGTTATGTTCTCCCTATACTGTTATATTTAGTTTAAACTATAAGAAATACAATTTTCTCTTTATTTTTTTCCTGACTTCACAAAAAAAATCTGTGGTGAGTTTATTCTGCCAAGGGAGGGATCCACCCTAACCCAGTACATAGGATTTTTTATTCAAATTAGATACTTTTCT
Source organism: Ramphastos sulfuratus (assembly GCA_013399055.1). Taxonomy (NCBI): domain Eukaryota; kingdom Metazoa; phylum Chordata; class Aves; order Piciformes; family Ramphastidae; genus Ramphastos; species Ramphastos sulfuratus. Next base: position 97,060 of record WBNM01023860.1, read on the forward strand.
TATATGTAATAAGGCAAGATAAGCACACCTCCAGTTTGAAAAATAGAATCACAGAACGGCTCAGGTTGGAAGGGACCTCAGAGGTCATCTACTCCAACCTCCCCACTGTGGGCAGGGACAACTCTTGCCTAGTCTAAACTGCTCAAGGCCTCATCCAACCTGGCCTTGAACACCTCCAGNCACATCTTCAAAGCCTGTGTTTGTACTCTGCAAACAGGACATTTAAGAGGGAGAAAGGAGATTGGGTTCTCCCCCTTTACTCTTGTGAGACCCTACCTGGAGTACTGTGTACAGTTCTGGAGCCTCCGACACAAGGACATGAAACTGTTGGAGCCAGTCCAGAGGAGGCCACGACGAAGATGCTGAGAGGGCTGCAGCAGCTCTGCTATGAGGACAGGCTATGAGAGTTGGGGCTCTGCAGCATGGAGAAGGAAAGGCTACGAGGAAACCTTGGAGTGGCCTTCCAGTATCTGAAGGAAGCCTACAGGAGGGCTGGGGAGTGACTATTGACAAGGTCTTGTAATGACAGGATGAGGAGTAATGGGTTTAAAGTGGCAGAGGGGAGATTGAAACTGGATGTTAGGAAGTAGTTCGTAGCAGTGAGGGTGGTGAGACACTGGCACAGGTTGCCCATGGAGGCTGTGGCTGCTCCCTCCCTTGAGGTGTTCAAGGCCAGGTTGGATGAGGTCTCGAGCGACCTGTTCTAGTGGGAGGTGTCCCTGCCTGTGGCAGGAATTTGGAACTGGATGATCTTTGAGGTCCCTTCCAACCTAAACCATTCTATGATTCTGAACAAAGCTGAGTGGTTCTTGTAATGACTTGAAAAGACACTTTTGGAGGTGATTTTTGCTTTGCAGGCTTGGGAGTAGTCATGTGCTTAGGATACCATTTGGCTTGGGTTTCCTTTTGTGGTTTATAGGTTTGTTCTGGTTTGCTTTTTTTTTTTTAAGCTCACCAAAATCAACCTGGAGGCACAGAAAGTGGAACAAGAATTAAGAGATGAACTGTCCAAGAGTATGAGTAAGGCAGTAAGCGATGCAGACAGACAGCAAATCATGGAGCTGGAGAAGCGTGAAATGGAGCTCAAGATTGAAGTGTCAAAGTAAGTGTTGAGGTGACAAATTTCTGGTGCAGCATGTTTGGAAGCATGTAAAGATTTAGGTTTTCTAGGCTTATGGAATACACTACTTAGCTATGACTAGCACCTAAAGCTTTTTTTTTTTTTTGTCATATATATGCCAAATTTGGAATTGAAATTTGAAAATAAAACCTTTCATTCATGACTATAAAGAAAGTAATTTGATTATTGTGCTTTGAACAAGGATTTCAGTGTTGGCCTGGATAGATATGGGTAAGTGTGTACTGAAATACTTACTATTAAGACTTTTTAAAGCCAATTGATTAAAGTTGATTTTGGTTCTGTGCCACAGGGTACTTGAAATGTATGAAAAGCTCAGCTCTTGTTTTCAGAGTCATTGATACCTCAAAGTTTAAACTGTAGTGGGGGAGTTTTTTAACTTAAAATTCTGAGATGAACTTTGTGTGCATAAATTGAAAGCCAACCTTGGTACATCTGTTCATATGGACATTTGTCTTTGAGTAATGTAAATTCTGCTGTGTTCCTGAAACAGCAAAAGCTCTGAGGATGTTTTCAGTGAAAATGAGAGATTAGAGTTGAAGAAGCAAGAGAAGGGAATTGAGAATGAAACTTTTTTTGAGCATTTATCATAGAATCACAGAATGATTTGGGTTGGGAAGGCTCTAAAGGCCAACTATGCCAACCTCCCTGCCATGGGCTGGGATGTCTCTGAAGTAGAGTTGGCTGTTTAAGGCCTTATCCAACATGATCTTGAATACCTTCACAGAGGGTGACATCCACAGCCTCCTTGGGCAACCTGTTCCAGAGTCTCACCACCGTCAGAAGTAGTATTGAAAAACTACTTTCTAAGATCTAGTCTAACCCTACTCTCTCTCATCTTCAAATCTTTCTCCCTAGTCCTGTCTCTAGACACACCCTCATGAAAAGCTAGAAGGACTCCCCAGAGTCTTCTTCAGGCTGAACAACCCCAGCTCCCTCAGCCTGTCCTCCTGTTGGGGACACGAGAACTGGAGGCAGTATTTGGGGTAGGGTCTCAGCAGAGCAGAGTCAAGGGGCAGAATCCCCTCTCTTGCCCTGCTGCCCACACTCCTCTGGCTGCAGCCCAGCACACAGCTGCCTCCTGGGCTGGATGAGGGCACTGCTGGCTCCTGGTGAGCTGCTCATCAATCAGCAGCCCCCCAAGTCTTTTTCTGGTGATGTGTCCTAAATGTCCAAAAGTGGGAGAGAAATTGAGGATGGAGATACTTGGCTCTGATAAAAACCACAGCAATGTTCTTGGAGTAAGTTACTGCTTATAACTTGTCCCTAACTTGCAGGAAGATGTCCTGTGAAGAAGGTGAGAGGCAGTACAGAAGAATTACCATAACAATGACCACAAGTAACAGAGGAGAGTTTGCTAGAAAGAGCAAAGGTGTCAAATGTTTTGTAATGAGGAAACATAATCGGCGTCCTTTCTTAGTCTGCTGAGGTGCTGGGTGGTTTGAGGTGACACAATACTCTTGTTTCCTCTGCAAGGTTAAGAGAACTGTCTGATGTAGCCAAAATGCAAGTCGAAGCTCTGGAAGCACGCCAGCAATTCAGAGATAAGGAAGTGGAATCTCTTAGAATGCAAATTTTGGACCACCAGGTAAAACTCAGCGTTTACTAAAACAGCTTTTTGGGTTACTTTTTTTTTTGTTTTGCCCTGGAGTGAAAACAAATAATTTTACATTGAATTAAGGGCCTACAAAAGCATTTCAGAAGGATCTTAGGAAGCTGATCCTTCTGGTAGCCATGCCCTTTGAAGAGTTTTATATGACATTAATTATTCCTTTCTTCTCCATTTCTTCCATTCCTGTCTATACAGCTCTTACAGATCCTGAGCTTCTGTCTGTTATTTAGGCAATATTTATTCCTATTTTATTAATAGCTCATGGCCAATATTTAAATATCAGGAGATTCTGGTTATTTGTACAAGACTTGGAGATTTTGGAAGATTTGCAGTAGACCTTATGTTGCATTGTTACTAGCTGAAAAGGATCTTTTGGGATACAGGGTGAGTGCAGAGTGGGTTGAAAGCAACTCTGAAGAAAGAGACTTTGGGCTGTTGAGTGAGGAGAAGCTCCCCAGAAGCCAGCAGTGGCCTCCTGCAGCCCAGCAGGCAGCTGTGTGCTGGGCTGCAGCCAGAGGAGTGTGGGCAGCAGGGCAAGAGAGGGAGTTCTGCCCTTTGACTCTGCTTTGCTGAGACCTCACCTCCAATACTGCCTCCAGTTCTGGTGTCCCCAACAGGAGGACACAGAGCTGGTGGAGTGAGTCCAGAGGTGGCCACAAAGATGATCCAAGGGCTGGAGCAGCTCTGCTGTGAGGACAAGCTGAGGTAGATGGGGGGATTCAGCCTTGAGAAGGCTCTGGGGGGACCATCTAGCTGCCTTCCAATAGCTGAAGGGATCCTACAGGAGGGCTGGAGAGGGACTTTTCATAAGGTTGTCTAGAGACAGGAGAACGGGGAATGATTTGAAGCTGAGGGAGAACAGGTTTAGACTGGATCTTTAGAAGTTCTTCAGTACAAGGGTGGTGAGACTCTGAAGTACATTGCCTAGAGAGGTCATGGGCTCCATGAATGTGTTCAAAGCCAGATTGGATGAGGCCTTGAACAGCTAAGTCTAGTTGAGAGGCCTCCTTGCCCATGGCAGGGAGGTTGAAATAGATGATCTCTGAAGTCCCTTCCAGCCTAAGCCATTCTATGATTTTATAATTTACATATACAATGCATAAACAAAATACAAACAATAATAGCTTGTTTCTAGGTGCATACACAATGCAGATATAGCAAACAAAATAGCTTGTTCCTGTTGGCATACACAATACATATATATCACATAAAGAACAAATGGTGAGACACTGGCACAGGTTCCCCAGGGAGGTTGTGGCTGCTCCCTCCCTGGAGGTGTTCAAGGCCAGGTTGGATGAGGCCTTGAGCAACCCGTTCTAGTGGGAGGTGTCCCTGCCTGTGGCAGGGGGTTGGAACTGGATGGGCTTTGAGGTCCCTTCCAACCTAAACCAGTCTCTGATTCTATTCTGTGGTTACTGTTCCTATTTCCACACACAATGAACATAATCCTTGAGATCCCTTCCAACCTTACCATTCTATGGTTCTATACATCAAATAAAGAAGAGCTGTTCCTGTTTCTATACACAGTGCAAGTGTTCCAAGTGAGAAATCCATTTGTTCTGTGTTATTTCTTTTCAGGCACAGTCAGATGAAAAAGCAACAATTGCAAAACTGCATCAGCATATCCTATCCCTTCAAGGCAGTGAAGCTGTTGCTGCAGGCAAATTGGAGACCCTTCAGCTGAAACTCCAGAAGATGGAGATCCGTAACCTACGTTTAGAGCAGAAGCTGGATGAGAGGGAGCAAGCCTTGTACTTTGCCAGACTGGAAGGAAGGAACAGAGCCAAACATCTCCAGCAGACAGTTCAGGCTTTGAGGCGACAGTTCAGTGGTGCTTTGCCTTTAGCACAGCAAGAAAAATTCTCTAAGACAATGATTCAGCTGCAGAATGACAAATTGAAGGTGCTGGAAGAAGTTCAACGTGCCCAAGAGGAGCGTCGGAATGCGGAAAACAAAGCGTTGGAGCTGGAATTGAAACTGAAAGGTTTAGAAGAATTAATCAGTGCACTGAAGGATACAAGAGGAGCTCAAAAGGTTTGCTGTTTTACAACTTGGAGTTAGATTTCCAGTGAGGATGGTGAGACACTGGAATAGGTTGCCCTGGGAGCTTGTGGATGCCCTTTCCCTGGAGGTGTTCAGGGCCAGATTGGATGAAGCCTTGAGCAACCTGGGCTAGTGGGAAGTGTCCCTGCTCATGGCAGGGCGCTTGGAACCAGATGATCTTGAAGGTCACCCAACCCAAGCCATTCCATGATGACTCTTGTGTCGATGCTGGGGAAATCTGTTGCCTCTCCAATTGTCTGCTGCACTTTTCAGACATTCTTTTTGCAGTCCCATACTCTTGCCAGGCCTCCTCAGTCCAGAGAAGTGAAAAAGCTTAAAAAGGCAGAACATCTTTCTTCTTTTGGTTTGATAAATGCTAAACTGCCTCAAAGGCAGAGTGCAGGTTCTGAGGAATGGCTGAGGGACCTGGGATTGTTTAGTCTGGAGAAGAGAAGGCTGAGAGGAGACCTTATTGCTCTCTACAACTCTTTGAAAGAAGGTTGCAGTGAGGTGGGGGTTGGGCTCTTCTCCCTAGGATCAGGTGATAGAAGGAGAGGAAATGGCCTGAAACTGTGCCAGGGGAGAGTTAGTTTGGAGATGAGGAAAAATGTCTTTGCTGCAAGAGTGGTCAGGGATTGGAACAGACTGCCCAGGGAGATGGTGGAGTCCCCATGCCTGGAGGTGTTGAAGAAACCTGTTGCCATGGCACTTGGGGACATGGTTTAATGGCTGTGGTGGTGTTGGGTTGATGGTTGGACTCAATGATCTTAGCAATCTTCTCCAACCCAAACAATTCTATGATTCTGTCTAGCTGGCCTGTGGCCTTGATAAATTATAATCACAGAATCATAGAATCAGTCAGGGTTGGAAGGGACCACAAGGATCATCAAGTTCCAACCCCCCCGCATGGGCAGGGACACCTCACACTAGATCAGGCTGGCCACAGCCTCGTCCAACCTGGCCTTAAACACCTCCAGGGATGAGGCTTCCACCACCACCCTGGGCAACCCCTTCCAGGCTCTCACCACCCTCATGCTGAAGAACTTCTTCCCAACATCCAGTTTGAATCTACCCATTTCTAGCTTGGTTCCATTCCCCCAGTCCTACTATCACTACCTGACATCCTAAAAAGTCCCTCCCCAGCTTTCTTGTAATCCTTTTTGTCTTTCACTTTGAGGTGATTGAATGGCATATGAAGATGGAAGAACTCCATCTGCAAGAGCTTAAACTCAACCGGGAGTTAGTCAAGCAGAAGGAAGAGGTGAAGTACTTGCATAACGTCATCTCTGAATATGAGTGTACAATCAATAACCTGGAAGAAGAAATAGTGCAGCAGAATAAGGTATGTCTTTCTGCATTCTGGGAGGGCATCCAGGAGCTTTGGTTGGACAGCAGGACAAACTTCCCTACCAAAGAAATTATCAAAGAATGAAACAGAAATGATTGAATCACTATTTCTGGAGGTATCTAAAAGCCACCTAGATATGGTGCTCAAGGAGATGGTGTTGTAGTAGCCCTGGTAGGGTTAGATAATGGTTGAACTTGCTGATCTTAGAGCTCTTCCCCACCCATGGTGATTCTGTGAAGCAGCCTATTCCTTATTTCCCTGCTTTTCAAGAGGAAAGTCCTTCCCAGTAAGTTTTCAACGTAGAGAATTGTATCTTAGCTCCATCATTCTTTCTAATGTCACATCCTGAGTACTTTTCACTTGGGGATCTTGGTTTTTTGTTTAAGTTGCTTGTCAAATTCCCATTCCCAAGAAATCCAGTGCCTTTTCCAAACATTTGTTGCAGTTCCATGAAGAAAGGCAGATGGTTTGGGACCAGAGGGAGGTAGAACTGCAGCGCCAGCTGGACCTGCATGACCAGCAGCAACATGAAATGCTTAGTACAGCTCTGAAGGTACCTGCACTGCGCTAACCAAAGATAGGCTCAGCAGCAGCCTTTTCAGAGCTGTCAGATCACATGAACCTGATTTTTTTTCTCTGCAGTTAGAAGAGGCTGCAGTATCAGTTCCAGACCCTAGTCTGCCACTCTCCCAACAGCTTGGGATGGCTTTACAAAAAAATCAGGAGCATATTCGGACAATCCTGGAAACCAGAGTAACCTGCAGATCACTGGAAGAGGTAACTCAATGTATCAGTTAACAGAAAGGGACAGAGTTGGTGTTTCTCTGCATTTCAGGGTTTTTATGTAACGAAGATCCTTTTATAACTGTCACTCAGGTGTGTCCAGTCCCTTAGAAATATTTAACACAGATAAAATGTCAATAATAGACTCACAATTTGTTGCTGACACCAAGCTGTGTGGTGCTCTGGACTCCCTGGAGGGCAGGGATCCCTCCAGAAGGACCTTGACAGGCTTGAGAAGTGAGCCAGTGCCAACTGCATGAGGTTTGACAGATCAAAGTGCAAGGTCCTGCATCTGGGTCAGGCCACTCCCAAGCACAAATCCAGGCTGAATGCAGAGTGGGTTTAGAGTAGCTCTAAAGAAAGAGACCTGGATGTATTGATTGATGAGAAGTTCCCCAGGAGCCAGCCCTCATCCAGCCCAGCATGCAGCCGTGTGGTGGGCTGCATCAAGAGGAGTGTGGGCAACAGGACAAAAGAGGGAATTCTGCCATTTGACTCTGCTCTGCTGAGACCTCACCTCCAATCCTGCCTCCAGTGCTGCTATACCCAGCAGAAGGAGGACACAGAGCTGGCAGAGTGAGCCTAGAAGAGGCCACAAAGGTGATCCAAGGGCTGGAGCACCTCTGCTGTGAGGACAGGCTGAGGGAGCTGGGGGTGTCCAGCCTGGAGAAAGCTCTGTGGTGACCTTGGAGCTGCCTTCCAACCCCTCAGGAGATCCTGCAGGAAGGCTGCAGAGGGACTTTTCATAAGTGCCAGGTGCCGCACTTTGGCCACAACAATCCCATGCAGAGCTACAGGCTGGGGTCAGAGTGGCTGGAGAGCAGCCAAACAGAAAGGGATCTGGGGGTGCTGATTGACACCCGCCTAAACATGAGCCAGCAGTGTGCCCAGGTGGCCAAGAAGGCCAATGGCATCCTGGCCTGCATCAGGAATAGTGTGGCCAGCAGGAGCAGGGAGGTCATTCTCCCCCTGTACTCTGCACTGGTTAGGCCACACCTTGAGTACTGTGTCCAGTTCTGGGCCCCTCAATTTAAGAAGGACATTGAGGTACTTGAACGTGTCCAGAGAAGGGCAACGAGGCTGGTGAGAGGCCTCGAGCACAAGCCCTATGAGGAGAGGCTGAGGGAGCTGGGATTGTTTAGCCTGGTGAAGAGGAGGCTCAGGGGAGACCTTATTGCTGTCTACAACTACCTGAAGGGTGGTTGTGGCCAGCAGGAGGTTGCTTTCTTCTCTCAGGCAACCAGCACCAGAACAAGAGGACACAGTCTCAAGCTGTGCCAGGGGAAGTTTAGGCTGGAGGTGAGGAGAAAGTTCTTCACTGAGAGAGTCATTCCCCACTGGAATGGGCTGCCCAGGGAGGTGGTGGAGTCACCGTCCCTGGAGGTGTTCAAGGCACGTTTGGACGTGGCACTTGGTGCCATGGTCTAGTCTTGAGGTCTGTGGTAATGGGTTGGACTTGATGATCTTTGAGGTCTCTTCCAACCTTGCTTATACTGTGATACTGGTGTCTAGAGACAGGACGAAGGAAACCGAGGGAGAGCAAGTTTAGACTGGATCTTAGGAAGTTCTTCAGTATGATGGTAGTGGAACACTAGAACAGGCTGCCTGAGGAGGTTGTGGATTTAATGTCCGTCAGTCCAGTTAGATACATTTTTGTGACAGAACAGATTTCATGTAGACAATTACATGCTCTTCAAAACAACTTTTTGCAGTGTTTGAATTCTGAAAATGGAAAACTTAACCTTTTTGTTGCAGAAATTAAAAGAAAAGGAAGCTGCTCTGTGGAAAGCTGAACAAAATGTTTTATCCAGAGACAAAGTTATAAATGAACTAAGACTTCGAATACCTGAGACATCAGAAAGAGAAAAAATCCTGGCTGAGTTGGGGGAACCAGAAGATGATTCAGGGTACCATCATGCCATGAAAACTGCTCGTCAAGCTGTTGCAAGTCTGCAAGCAAGATTAAATCAGAAGGATGAGGTGTTAAAGAAATACCAGCGTTTGCTTGCTAAAGCAAGAGAGGTGCTGAATTCTTTTTGCACAATCTTTTTCAGTTGGATTTGTTGCTTCTGTATCTCATTGTCCCTCCCTACAGGTGTTCAAGGCCAGATTGGATGAGGCTTTGAGCAACCTGTTCTAGTGGAAGGTGTCTCTGCCCATGGCAGGGGATTGGAACTAGATGAGCTTTGAGGTTGCTTCCAATCCAAGCCATTCTATGAAATGTTAACAAGTTTATAGCCTCAGAGCTAGCAGAACAGAGACATTTTGAATTATTTTTTTATGTAGAAAGTTCATGTAGAATTTTGTGAACTCTAAATAGGATGCTGGGTCAAAAGGTGATGCACATGATGTCTCTCTAGGAGTTTTATCAGTTGAGGGTGACAGAATACTGGAACAGGCTGCCCAGGGGGGGTGTGGAGTCTCCTTCTCTGGAATATTCAAAACCCACCTGGAAGTGTTCCTGTGTGATCTGCTCTAGGTGCTCCTGCTCTGGCAGGGGGGTTGGACTGGGTGAGCTTTGGAGGTCCCTTCCAGCCCCTGACATTCTGTGATTCTGTGACAGGAAAAATACTAGGATTTTGCTGTGACAAGTTCTGTATTCACAGACTGTCAGGTTGGAAGAGACCCTCAAAGGTCATCTTGTCCAACCCCCCTGCAGTCAGCAGGGTTAGCTCCAACTGGAACGGGCTGCCCAGGGCCACATCAAATCTGGTCTCCAGGGATGGGGCCTCAATCACAGTCCTGGGCAACCTGTTCTAGTATTTCACCACCCTCACTGTGCAGGACTGCATGTCCTTCTTCCTCCTCATGTCCAACCTAACTCTGCCCTGCTCCAGTTTCAAACAATTGCTCCTTATCCTATCCCCACAGGCCCATTCAGTTTTGGACTCCCCAGTTTAGGAGGCACAGG